>JAJOZX010002862.1:0-127500 GCA_023014485.1 Bathynomus jamesi
ATTTCAATAATTTTATCTTTGAAAGTTAGTTAAAATTTCGATTAAAAATCCACTTAAAGTCAGTTCGTCAAAGCTTTTCTTATTAAATATAATTTGCATGACATTAGAAAACACTAAATATATGGATTAGAAAAAAGTTTGAGAAGATTTTAGTGCATTTTAGTTAACCAACTTTAAGAAAAGTAGTTAAACTATTCACTAGATATGAACTGGTAATACGTACGAGTGTGGTTTTGTAAGGTTGTGTACACCAAAATAGGTCAATATACAGGGTGGCGCAAAAAGTCGCACACCATAGGAATTTTCGGTGTTGACTTAAAATAATTTTTTTTTTTTTTAGGTAGGGGATGGCTGCAAAATTAACAAAGACGAGAGGGTGAGCTTGGTTTTAATGTATGGAATACAGGTACTACAAATCGATCAATAGCCACACATACGAAATTACATCGAGACAGAATTTAAATTCTGTAGCGGTTGATCAATTTGTAGTATCTGGTATTCCATACATTAAAACCAAGCTCACCCTCTCGTCTTTGTTAATTTCGCAACCATCCCCTACCTATATATATATATATATATATATATATATATATATTATATATATATATTCAAGAGAAATCCAATGACAAGGAGGAATGTAAATGCCATGAAAAGTCTTCTTTAATGCAACGTTTCGAGCAATATGCTCATCTTCAGGCTAAATAATAACTATGAAATTAAATCAATAAACAATTAAAACAAGACAAAGCAGTTTCTATAAAGCCAATTCTTAAAAACAAAATTTAAAAAGACTAAAAGAAGGTTAAATTCAAAGTTATTAAAATTTACATATAAAATTACAAGAAATTTAAAAGCTATTTTAAATTACATATAGTAATTTGAAATTAATACAATGGAATAACCACTACTAACCCTTCATTGCTGGTTCCGAGACACAAGTAATTTTAAAACAAACAAATGGAACATACTATGGGTTGGGTGGTTGGAGAGTTATAAATTGGGAAGGGGAATTATAAAAAATTTAAAGGGACAGCTGAGGAATCAACATTTAGAGAAGGGGTCAATGTTTTTATATAAAGAGATTCCAAAATTCTAAGTGAGTTGGAACAAGAGTTATACCCGAGAATTTTAAAATTATCTAAAGTGACATCAGTTTTACATTTAATACTATGTTCCCGGATACTAGAGGCTTCTTTTTTATTTAAAATTTTACCTGTTCGGCAAATAAAAAAGAAGCCTCTAGTATCCGGGAACATAGTATTAAATGTAAAACTGATGTCACTTTAGATAATTTTAAAATTCTGGGTATAACTCTTGTTCCAACTCACTTAGAATTTTGGAATCTTTATATAAAACATTGACCCCTTCTCTAAATGTTGATTCCTCAGCTGCCCTTTAAATTTTTTATTAATTCCCCTTCCCAATTTATAACTCTCCAACCACCCAACCCATAGTATGTTCCATTTGTTTTGTTTTAAAATTACTTGTGTTCGGAACCAGCAATGAAGGGTTAGTAGTGTTATTCCATTGTATTAATTTCAAACTTACTATATGTAATTTAAAAATAGCTTTTTAAATTTCTTGTAATTTTATATGTAAATTTTAATAACTTTGAATTTAACCTTCTTTTAGTCTTTTTAAATTTTGTTTTAAGAATTGGCTTTATAGAAACTGTTTGTCTTGTTTTTAATTGTTATTGATTTTAATTTCATATTGTTATTATTTAGCCTGAAGATGAGCATATTGCTCGAAACGTTGCATTAAAGAAGACTTTTCATGGCATTTACATTCCTCCTTGTCATTGATTCTCTTGACTATAAAATTGAAGCTTTTTAGAAGCAACCCGCATGAAATATATATATATATATATATATATATATAAACACTGAAAATTCTTATAGTGCGCGACTTTTGCGCCACCCTTTCCTTAAAGAAACGATTTTCATTCAGAAAAATAATACATTATATGTATAAAGTATGCAATATTAAACAGATGAGAGAACGTCACATCTAGATAGATTTAGGAATATTAGATATATATTTGATTTCGTATTTAGTGGCAATAATGTATTCAACGTATTTTTATGTAAGAAGCGCTTTTCAGGCACAGCATTACTTTCCCTTATTTATTCCTTAATTTCAATGAGTAATTTATTCCCTAAAGTAATTCATAAAAATATGCAAATACCAAGATACAATTGTAGAAATTTACTCCAATTTAGCTGGAGACCTCCTCCAAAACTCCTTGAGTAGTCAAATTCATTCTGTTTGAATAAACTTTACTTCAGTATTTGTGTGTCTGTATGTTAATATGTACGTGACGTAAAAAGCAGTGAAGACTAAAATTTCGGCAAATGTTTCTCATTGTTATACTTAGACAAATGTTAATTCAGCCAATCTCCATGTCATAACCAACCGATGAAAGTAATTTGCAGTTATTAAAATTTCTTCAAATTAAAGTATTTAGACACATTCGCACGCTTTAATCCCTCTTTGTCTCTCTCTATCAATCTATATATATATATATATATATATATATATATATATATGAAATGCATTCATTTAAATGGTACTAAAGGATATATGAATAATTCCCTTATACATGGCTAATTTCCTTTGAAAAGGAAACCTTATGGAAACAAAATATAACATTTAATGCGTTTCACTCAAATATTTTATGGAATTTCTCTCTCCTTGCTTTGTTACAACCTAATTTTAAATCATATTTCGTTGAATATTTAATTAGTTTGGATTACGTTATATACAGGGTAGTCCAATAAAATGTTAGCACTTGATATGACTATGAACGTTGACAGAAAATGGTAGCATTTTACTGATCCATCCTGTAAATATATGTATATAGAGGAAACAAATACTCATCCCCCTCCTAGAATTCGAGCCTAAGATCTCCTGGATACACTGCTAATATTCGTTCCGTAACTTTCTGTTGTAAGGAAGTGAGACCCTTATCCAATTATTTCGTTCCGTAACATTTTTTGCTGTTTTTTCCTCTTATGGCGTAACTTTGGCGTAACGTTTTTAACAAAGGTACTGTATATGCTGTAGATTTTTCCAGATAAATAACCTATAAATTCCCATAATTTGTCTTGCATAATATGCACAGTATATAGCATATTATAAAATTGAGATTCACATTAAATTCAGGTAACTATAAACGTTTACATGCTTATTTTACAATGAAATGTAATTATAAACCGAGTTACTGTCTAGGTGCCTAGCGTAAGAAAAAATTAATGGAGCTAAATAGTGTATGAAATATATTTTTAAATATTCAATACACGATATGATTGGATCACCTGAAGATCAGGGCCCCCAGCCTTCTTTAATTAGCCTTATAAGGCTAACTAACGAAAATATCACGACCTAACCTAACCAATCGTTAGGTCAACTGTACGCCTGTGACGATTGGTTAGGTTACGTCGTGATATTTTCGTTAGTTAGCCTTATAAAACTAACTAAAGAAGGCTGGGGGCGCTGATCTTCAGGTGATCCATATGATTTTTCCATTAACGAAGAATCTGTATTATTTCCTTTCTCTAAATACAAATATCTTCGGATTTTACTTTTGAGAACTGTTTTCTCTGTACAAGGGCGATTATCTTGTTTCGGTCAATTCGCAGTTCACATGAGGAGGTGTATGAATGATTACTTTTTGAAAATTAATTTAAAATATGGTTGATTATGGGCTACATTATAAATAGTTGTCTTATACTATAAATTTTAAGATACATTTCCGCTATACCCCCGCACATTTCTTCTTTCCCGGTTAGGTCAACTGTATGCCCTTGACAACTGGTTAGGTTAAGTCGTGATATTTTCGTTAAAACTCACAAATATTTAAAAAAAATATTACGGATCACCTGAAGATCAGGGCCCCCAGCCTTCTTTAGTTAGCTTTATAAGGCTAACTAACAAAAATATCGCAACCTAACCATTCGTCAAGGGCGTACAACTGACCAAACGATTGGTTAGGTTAGGTCGTGATATTTTCGTTAGTTAGTCTTATAAGGCTAACTAAAGAAGGCTGGGGCCCTGATTTTCAGGTGACCCAATATTACAACTTAACCTAACCAATTGTCAAGGGCGTACAGTTAGCCTAACCGGGAAGGAAGAAAGTGGCGGGGTATAACGGAAAAGTACCAATTTTACTGTGTTATATAAAATAGTTTAACAGAGTCGAGCAGCTAAGTATAAAATGTACACACTTAAATTCGGTTACAAACAAATTCCCGTCTAAATATACCAAGTGTGATGTGTTGTTATTATTAAATTTAGTAATGTAAGTTTCTCGGCGATATTTTTGGGGGTTTCTTCATAAAATATACTTCCTGTCATAAATAAAGTTATGAATTATATTTTTCACTTAATTTCAGTCACATGTAAATCATAATGAAAGATTGTATCCGATTTGTTAAATCTCAAAAACTGCTAAAAAATATAAATTGCAAGTAAAACATAATATGTAGCTTGAAGATGTTTAAAATATGGCGACAAAATGTGTGCTTAGACGTGTTTTTTAATGTTTAATGCTATATATGTTAAAGGGAATCTGTGTAACTAGAGATTTCATAAAACCCCTAAAATGTTCAGGGATTTCATGTAAGGTTAAGTCGTGATATTTTTGTTAAACCTACGGGAAAATTATTGAATGCCCAGTTAGGTCAACTGTACGCCCTTGACGATTGGTTAGGTTGTCTTGATATTTTTGTTAAAACAAACGAAAATATCACGACTTAACCTTACGTACATGAAATCCCTAGTTACACAGATTCCCTGTAACATATAAATATATGCAGTATATACTGTATATATATATACACACACACACACACACAGAGTATATACTGTGTATGTATATATATATATATATATATATATATATATACCTTACCTTACCTACAACCATACAAAGGTTCCGAGTCTGATGAAGATACTCCCTGTACTGTAACGACTTGCAGCCGCTCACTAAGGAAATTATATATCCATTTCCCTACTTTTCCTGTTATTCCCATATATTTCAGTTTATGTATTATGATTCCATGGTCACACTTGTCAAACGCTTTAGCAAAGTCTGTGTATATTACATCATAGTTTTCATTACTTTCAAGTGCATCAATAATGTTGTAGTGTTCCATTAGTTGTGATAGGCATGATCTGCCTGACCGAAACCCATGTTGGTTATCATTGAATTTCTTCTGAGTTTCCAAAAAGTCATAGATTTTCTGTATAACTATTCTTTCAAATATTTTAGTGAGGAGATGTAAGCGACAATGGCCTATAGATTTTTGCCTCGGATCGATCTCCGCCTTTATATATTGGGACTATGTTCGCGCTCTTCAGGATGCCCTGTATTTCTCCCGTGTCTAGTGATTGTCTCCATATCCAGTATAGGGGCTCAGCGATTGCATTCTTGCAGTTTTTGATCAGTGTGGCATTCCATTTATCTGGTCCTGCTGCTGAGTGTGTTTTTAGTTTACCTATGGTTTGTGTAATATCATCCGTCGTAAAGTCGAAGTCCGTTATACTTTCCCCTTGTAGTTCTTCTTCAAAAAATGCGTTTCTATCGCATATCAATTTGTATATATATAATATATATATATATATATACTGTATATACACGTAAGTATATATATATATAAAATTTATTCTTCACGAAAGCACGTATTTACAGGTCATATATAAATATATATACAGTATATATATATCTCTATATATATATATATATATGGATTTTTTAATTATTGTTTTTATTTATTTGTATGGTGTATGTCTGGCATGATTATTAAATTTCTTTTTACCACTTTGTGTGTTTTAGTTGAAAATACTTTTTGTTTGAAGTACATGTTTGCTATTATATATATATATATATATATATTTATATACATATATATACTGTATATATTACACTGCCCAACAAAAAAAACATTTTTTGCTGCTGATTTAATTCTAAGACCTGTTTCTGGATAATATTGATGTGCTGATTTCAAAAATCACCTTAGATTTTGTCCATCACATCAGGTTTTCGTGCAATGCAATATGTCTATTTTGGCTGATCCATGAAGGGCGCTCATCAAAATTGATGATTTTTGAGACCTGTTAACAGCTGTTTTGCTGTTAAAATTTTATCTGTGGAATACGCAAATCTCTGCATTAAATCTAAAGGTCATGTACAACATATTAAAATCTTGGGTATGTGATTTCCCCAGGTGTGAGCGTGACGTCATGATCTGAGAGATTTCCCATTGGCGGAGTGAGAGCAGCCGGTTCCGCTAGTGACGTTACTTGTAAACTTTCAGCAGTTGGGTTGCAACATGAGCATTAAAGTTCACTATCTCAACAGTCATCTGGATAAATTTCCAGAAAATCTTGATGTTAGTGAAGAGCAAGGTGAAAGGTTCCACCAAGATATCAGTGATGGAAGAACGATACCAAGGAAGATGGGATACCCATATGATGGCTGACTACTGCTGGAGCCTGCAAAGAGATTGTCTTGACATCTCTCATTCTAGGAAGTCCTATAAGAGAAAATTTATCAGCCCCTAAAAGTAAGAAAACAAGAAAAAGACAATGTTAAGAAAACTGGTCCCGTGCTTGCTTTAATATAGATTCATTTTTTGCTTATTTAAACTTTTAATCACAGTGTCAATATTACCATTGTATATTAAAATTCACTCCCTGCACAATTGTTTACTTTTCCATGCCGATTCCGAGTATGTAAAAACTTATTTTTTGAAAAGAAAAAAATTGGGCATAACCCTGCCAAAATGCGATATCTCCAAAATATCCGTATTTGATTGCTCGAAAACCTGACGTGATAGGCAAAAACTAAGTTGATTTTTGAAATCAGCACACCAAAGTTACCTAAAAACAGGTGTTAGAATTAAATCAGCAAAATTGGTGTTGGGCAGTGTTATATATGACGCGAACTTCAAAACGCAAAATAAGATAGCAATAAACAGAAGAAAAATAATAATTGGACAGATACTGAGAAGCTTTAAAATAAAGGATAGGAATATAATGATTCCTCTAGTGAAAATACTGCTCATATTCATCATACCCAAGTTTGTCTTAACATCCCCATATATAAAGGAGACATGAGTCAACTAGGAGAGATTTTGACAAGCTTCACAGCCAATATCAATGGATGCAAAGAACAAAATTACTGGGAAAGGTTACGTGAATGAAATTTATATTCGCTGGAATGAAGAAGAGAGAGGTACTCCATTATTTATACTTGGAAAATAATGGAGGAACTAAAATCACTAAAACAACAGTGGAAAGTAGGAAAGGAAGAATGTGTTAAAGGATAGACACTAGACAGGGAACACCCTTAACCCTGAAAGAAAATAGTTTTGTTGTGAGAGGACCAAGACTGTTCATTTAGCTGGCCAAGTAACTAAAGAACACGAGTGGTGTAGCCGGAAGTACCTGACTATGTGAAATGAAGAGCACAAGAAACCATCTCTTTACTTCACCATGCCAACTCAAGAGGAAGAGCAACAAGCCTAAACTCAGTGAAATGAAGAATCATCGCGCGGAATTGAAAGGTTAAAGGTGTATGTATATATATATATATATATATATATATATATATATATATATATATATATATATATATATATATTCAGGACGTCAAAGTGAACAAAAAAGTTCCTATGAACATAAATCCAAAATCGCTTCGTTTCCGAGATACATTGCTTTTTTGCCGAGGACGATGCTATTCTCTATACTGTACACCTGTTGTATGCTTTCTAGAAATACTGTGTATGTGTATATACACACCCTGCCTAGGCAAACTCTTTCGTCTTTGTTTCTCATCTGGTACTTTTCCTTCCTGCTGGAAGTTCGCTTTCATTCAGCCTGTCCCAAAGAAGGGTGACCGCTCTCAACCCTCCAACTATCGTCCAATTGCTTTGATTTCTTGCCTTTCCAAAGTTTTTGAATCTATCATTAATAGGAAGATTCTTAAACACCTTTCTTCTCACAATCTTCTTTCAGATCGTCAGTATGGATTATGGATTCCGCGAGAACGCTCTAATAGCGATCTTCTTGCATATATCTTTAACTCTTGGTCATCCTCCTTTCGGGATTTTGGTGAAACTTTTGATATTGCGCTAGACATATCAAAAGCTTTTGATAGAACCTGGCACAAATCTTTAATTTCAAAGCTGCCCTCCTTCGGTTTCTATCCTTCTATCTGTGCCTTCATCTCTAATTTCCTTTCTGTCCGATCTATAGCTGCAGTTGTAGGTGGCCACTGTTCTTCTCCTAAAGCTATTAACAGTGGTGTTCCTCAGGGTTCTGTCCTGTTACCCACTCCTTTCCTTTTATTTATTAATGATCTTTTAATTCGCACTTCCTGTCCTATTCATTCCTATGCTGATGATTCCACTCTTCACTTCTCCACCCACTTCCCAAAGTGTCCCCTCACAGCAGTCACCTCATGATTCGGGTGGGACGGCTATGGGACACCTGACCTCTGATCGTTTTGCTATATCTGATAGGGGGCAGAGAAAACCTTGTGGCTTTCAATGCCTCAGAAAATCAGTTCCTCCATCTGTCTACGCGTCACAATCTTCCACACGACTATCCCCTTCAACAACACACAACTCAATCCTTCCTCTTCTCTTAACATTCTTGGAGTTTCCTTTCCTCATGATCTTTCCTGGAAAGATCACATATACTCTTTCTAAAACAGCTTCTAAGAGGTTAGGTGTGCTGTACCGCCTCCGCGGTTTCTCCACTCCCACTCAGTTGCTGTCTCTGTACAGGGGTCTTGTTCGCCCCTGTATGGAGTATGCTTCTCATGTGTGGGGTGGCTCAACCCACACAGCCGTACTTCACCGGGTGGAATCAAAGGCTTTTCGTCTCATCATTTCCCCGCCTCTTACTGATTGTCTTCAATCTCTCTCTCTTCGCAGCAATGTTGCCTCACTCACTCTTTACTATCGCTATTATAAAGGACATTACTCTTCTGAACTCTCTAACTGCATGTCTCCTCCTTTACGGAGAGCACGCAGTACCAGACTTTCTACACTTTCTTATTCCTTTTCTGCCCAACTAACTAATGCAAGGGTTAATCGGTATTTTAAGTCTTTCATCTTCTCAACTGGTGAACTCTGGAACAATCTTCTTCAATCCATCCTTCCTGCTGTCTATGACCTTCCATCTTTCAAACGCAGGGTGTCTAGGCATCTCGAAAACCCTCGACCTTGATTTTGGCTCTCTTCTCCTTCTGTGGGAGGGGCGCTTTTTGCGGGCATTTTTCCTTGGGCCCCTCCTTCCCGCATAAAAAAAATATATATACAGTATGTCATTATATATATATATTATTATTTTTTATTTTTTTCCAATATGAAGAATACGAGTATTGCTTCTATCTTTTCTCGTATGTAATGCCACGGAAATGAAATGGCTCGTGCTTGTTATAATCAAGATAAAAATCCTATCATAATAGTAAATATAATAATAATAATAATTTTGTTGTTCTCTGATATATCTAGAAAACATACAACAGGTGTACAGAGAATAGCATCGTCCTCGGCAAAAAAGCAATGCATCTCGGAAACGAAGCGATCCCAGATTTATGTTCATAGGAACTTTTTTGTTCACTTTGAAGTCCTGAATATGCATACTAATTTATGAAACATAATTTGATAACACACTATCTATCTATATATATATATGAAAATTATTTCACGAAAGTAACACGTGAATAATATTTATGATGGAAATAACCACGAAGGAAAAAGGAAACGCAGAATGGTGCTCAAGCATACTGAGGATGTCATGAGATGAAAGCGCTTGAGCACCATTCTGTGTTTCCTTTTTCCTTCGTGGTTATTTTCATCATATATATATATATATTGACAGTTAATTGATAGTGCATAGTGGTATTTCTTTTTAAAAAGTAAAAATCGCGGCGTCATATATCAAAGAAAGTAAATAAAAACGAAAATTAATCTATACACCATTTTTCCGAGTGTTTCTTTGTAAAGAAAATTAGCTGCCTATCAAAATTCCTGCAAATACCCCCTCATTATCTCCCGCAGCCACACTCGACAGCACCAATCAGTGAGAAGTATACAGCGTGCCACATCCCCCATCCCCCTGAGTAACGGAGAATACTTTCCCTCTCTCAGCTTCAGTCAACCCCCACCCAATACTTCCCATAATACCCTTTTTGAGTCAATTTTGTGCACCAGCGGCTACCCTCTATCAGTAACATGGAAATGGTAAATAAATTCCTGCAACTCTGTGGTATCTGCAATGATGCAACAGATGAGACAAGGGCGATTAGGTGCGATCTTTGTTAGCTACTTTTTGATTTTAGATGCCTAGAATGGGAAGATGAAAAATTCTCCCTCATAACGAACGCAAAACAACTTAATGGGATAAAAATTTTCTCCGAAAATTGCATGACCGAAATAAACTCTTTTACTGCTCTTAAAGCAGAAAGAGACTACGAGACGAAAATGAAAGAGGAAAGTGGGAATAAAGAACAGAGGAAAACAAGAAACGAAGAAAGGCGAATTAGAAAAAAAACAAATACCGTCACACATCGAGGCCGAAACCATGCAGGCTAAAAAAAGTATAAAGACAACAGATAGTATAAGGGCAACGAAGGACATTAACACAATTAACACAAATAGGAAAAGAGAAGAGGGTAATCAAGAAAACGGGAGTGAAACTGTCTCCCAATAAGGAGCAAAAAAACAACGGCCACGAGTAAATATGGGGAAGGAATTATATGCAGATATTATATAAAAGATAATTGCAGATTTTAAAGAGGACAATGTATATACGAACATCCCCAATATGCAATTTCTTCTATAATAATGGTCATTGTAAATTTGGAGACAGATGCAAATTCTACCACACGGACATCTGCAGGACTTACGCAAAATATGGAATCTGCAAATACGGGTAAAAAATGCTATATCAACATCTCCCGACGGACACAAAGGACAAAGTTTAAATGACAATAGGAATAACGATAGCAATAGGAATAACAATAGGAACACAATAAGCGAAAAAAAAAATTAAACATCGCAGACACGATACGGCTGCTAAATGTCATCCAACACATGCAGTTGACAAAGCTGGAAACCCCCGAGCCAAACCGCTTCCTGGCAAGAAGCTACCAGAAGAGGTAGGCGGAAACGGATCTCTCTCAGAGGATCATAGGGTAACGAAACAAGCGATACCGAAGGAAAACGAACTTGAAATGCATAAGGGGCAACGAAAAACAAAGAACATAAATATTGTCCTGGCTAATATATATTCAAGGAATAAGACCAAATGAATCACTCAACAAAGTTTCGTACCTGAAAGGATTTATGGACGAAACAAGGGCGGACATCGCATGCATCACAGAAACTCATCTTCAGAATTGCCAGGGAAATTGTGAAAACTGCGAACATTGTACAGGGTGTCCGAGAATTATCTGTACAATTTTTGGCTGTTATTAAAAGTCAACCATGAAGTGTAGAAATTCCAGTTTGTCCCATTTTACAGAGAATCTCATTAAGTTTTTTCTGATACCAAGTTTTGGACAAGTTTTTTAGAAATTCCAGTGTGTCCGAAAATTATCTGTACAATTTCATCTTTTAATAAAATTCTTCATACACACGTAAAATTCTTATACAAGATTATTTAGAATCTGTATTTTCAAAAGTTTCTTTTATTAAAGTAACGTTGCTACAAACATTCGATATGTGCACCATCAGTGATTCGCAAAACATCCAATCGATAATCCAAATGTTGCCATGTACGCTGCAGCATATCTACATCAATTCGCTCAATAGCAGCTGTGATTCTTGCTTTTAAATCATCAATGTCTGTCACCCGCGTATTGTACACAAGATCTTTGACGAATCCCCAAAGAAAGAAATCATAGGGTGTGATGTCGGGAGATCTAGCCGGCCAATGAATTGCACCTCCACGGCCAATCCACCTGTTTGGGAATGTCTCATTGAGGGACTTACGGACGATCAAGGCCCAATGTGGCGGTGCGCCATCTTGCTGAAAAATGATGCGTGGATGCAGTGCTTCCAATTGCGGATAGATAAAGTGTTGCAACATGTCCAGGTAGGTATTGGAGGTCACTGTTGATTCACCGACGAAAAATGGTCCAATCACGCGATCATGTAACAGGCCACACCACACATTAACTTTAGGACTGTCTCTGATGTGCTCTTCTATGCAATGTGGATTTTGTGACCCCCATATGCGCACATTTTGTTTGTTTACCTTGCCTGAAACATGAAAAGTTGCCTCGTCCGAAAACATGATTCTTGCCAAGAACGCATTGTCCTGGTCGACTCTGTCAAGCAGAGTCATTGTAAATTCCTTACGGGAGACCTTATCTTCTTGCGTAATCTGTTGCAAGATTTGCAACTTGTAAGGATGCAACTTCAAATGTTTACGCAAGACATCATGCACTGTCGAACGAGGTATCTGTAACTCTCGTGATGCAATTCTTGTCGACTTGCGTGGACTGCGAACAAAAGCCTCTCGAATGCGCTCGACATTTTCAAAAGACGTTCGAGGCCGCCCTGCTCCTTTCTTATGCTCTACACTTCCAGTTTCCTTAAACCTTTTATACCAAGCTCGTATGGTTACTCTTGATAGAGGGTTTCTGTTGTAATTAGTTCTAAACCTTCGTTGAACTTGTGTATCTGATTTTGTTCCGATAAACCATTCAACACACTGTGCTTTCTCCTGTGGATTCATTAAGGATGAGGTGTGTATGAATATCTGAAAAATAAAAAACTTGTCAAAACTTGGTATCAGAAACAACTTAATGAGATTCTCTGTAAAATGAGACAACACTGAAATTTCTACACTTCATGGTTGACTTTTAATAACAGCCAAAAATTGTACAGATAATTCTCGGACACCGTGTATTGATAAGAAAGAGGTAAATATAGAGGGCTTCAACTTACTAAGAGCAGATAGAACAACGAGACGTAAAGGTGGGGCTATATATGTACATGAAGGTCATATGACAGAGACGATAATAAGTAAATCAAACAGCTTTGTGGAACTCCTAGTAGTGAAATTAGAAAAACTAAACGTGATACTGATAGTCATCTATAGACCTCCAAACATCCCAATCGAAAAATTCTCGGATGCCATTGATGACATCAGAAAGCAAATAAAGGCCATAAACCCTCCATTCCCCAATATAATGATGTGCGGAGACTTTAACTTCCCATTTATAAAATACAAAAAGGTGGATAGGAATATATATATATATATATATATATATATATATATATATATACCAGGACAAGGGGGGACAAGAGAGGACCAGGAGCAAGCAAAAATGTTGATGGCTCTCACAAATGAGTTTATGCTGACACAGGAGATAACAGAAAATACTAGAAAAAATAACTGCCTAGATCTGGTATTCAAGAATAACACAAACTTCATTACTGATATAAAAACAACCCCAACCATTATCTCAGACCACAACTTAATCGAGATATATGACAAATATGACGACAACATTAAAGGACAATAAACATATTGAGGAAAGAAGCAAATTTGGAGCCTTTAACTTAAACTCCAAGACTATAAACTGGAAAGCAATCAGATCGCACATGTCCCAAATAGAGTGGAAAACAGTTTTAGATAATAAAACAACTGAAGAAATGCTAACAACCTTGGAAGAAATGAAGCTGAGAATTTTAGAAAAATGTGCTCCGAAATCACGGCCATAAAGAAAGAGGAGCTGGCTAGAGAGGCAAAACAGAAGAATATTCCGTAAAAGAAAGAGAGTGGAGGCGAAGGTAGCCAACTGCGGAGATAATGCCAGGAAAGTAATACAAGAAAAACTGGAGGGTATCGATAGGGAAATACAAGCCCTGATTAAGGACCATACAGAGAGGGAAGAGGAAAAGGCGGTAGAGGCAATAAAGGAAAATCCAAAATACTTCAATAGCTATGCGAAAAAACAAAAACGTGCGCCACTGTTGGGCCCTTAAGAAAGAGAAATAATGAACTAAACGACGATCTAAAAGAAATATCGGAAACATTGAGAGCCCAGTATGAATTAGTTTTTAGTACCCCATAAAGTGACAAAGCGATAGCTGACATAGATGCATTCTTTGAAGAGAAATTGAAGGAGAGTGTATAATAGACTTTGATTTTACCCCAGAAGATGTAGCGAGAGCTATAGGACAAATGAAACCACATTCAGATGCAGGTCCGGACAAACGGAACGCATTATTGATTAAAAACTGTAAAAATGAAATAGCTACACCTTTATACTGGATATGGAGAAGATCCCTAGACACAGGAAATACCGAGCATCTTGAAAAGAGCAAACATTGTCCCTATATACTAGAGGCACTCAATATATTTTGCCCCACCCTTTTTTCTTAACTAAATAATAGGCCATGGGGCTGAAATGTCTTTTGGGCCGTAACTTTGAACTTTCTGCGCTTAACATAACCGGATTTTTTCTAGTTTGAGCCTCCCTTCCTTGTATAAAACCGATGGTTAACGCAGTTTCGAAAATGGCGTCTGACAGTGATGTGTGTCGTAAAGCAGAGAAGGAAACAATTAGAAATATTCACAAACGTCTACAGAATGTTTACGGAGATGCTGTTGTTGATCGAAGCACAGTTGGACGCAGGTCTAAACGTGTGAGATCATTGGAGAGAGAGGGAGAGCCAGCCTCGATGATGAGCCACACAACAGTGGCCCGGCATCGGCTGTGACATCTCACACTGTGCAACGTGCTAACAGCATCATTCGATCAAATCGGCGCGTCACATACAAGGAGCTAAGAATTAGTGAAGGAAGTGTGAATACGATGATTCAGCAACTGGGATGCTCAAAAGTGTGTTCACGGTTTGTTCCTCGCGAACTGACTGAAGATCACAAAGTCCACAGAAAAGAAATTGCTTCTGAGTTGTTGCTTCGATACGAGACTGAAGGGGATGACTTCCTCTCACGAATTGTGACTGGGGATGAGACTTGGGTACACCACTTTGAACCTGAAACAAAACGCCAATCCATGGAGTGGCATCACGCAGACTCCCCACACAAGAAAAAGTTGAAAATGGCCCCCTCTGCACGAAAGGAAGAGAGGACAAACAATCAACTCAGACGCATATAGTGCTACCCTACCGAGACTCCAGAGACGTATAAAGCAAGTTCGACCGTAGAGAAAACTGGAAGACGTCCTTCTTTTGCACGATAACGCAACACTACCAACACACAACAGTTTGAAAACAAGAGAGGCCATCACAAAAATGCGCTTGACTGTGTTAACTGTTACCCCACCCTCCATACAGCCCGGATCTGGCACCCTCAGGCTCCTATTTGTTTGGGACAATGAAGGATGGTATTCGTGGAAGAAAATTTCAGAGTGAAGATGAGGTTGTTGAAGAAGTTAAGAGGATAAATAGGAATCGAAAGTACGCAGCTCAGTCACAGTACCACAAGGGACAGTACTGGCCCCACTCCTGTTCATTATCACTAACAGACATAGACAGCGGAGTAAACAGCAACAGTACAGTAACATCCTTTGCAGATGATACAAAGATCAGCAGAAAAATCAGCAATGTAAATGAAGTGGAGACCTTGCAGAGGGACGCGAACAAAATACACAAATGGTCAGAAGACAACATGACATTTAACACCGAGAAATTTCAGCTCTTGAGATATGGTAGAAAAGAGGAACTTAAACAGACTGCATATTATGCTCCAGATAGCCAAGAAATTCAGAGAAACACGAAAGCGATCGATCTGGTGGTAAGAATGACCGATGATGCGAAATTCGAAACACAAAATCAGATAGCGATAAATAAAGCAAAAAGAGTCGCGGGACAGGTACTACGAACGTTCAAAAGAAGGGACAGGACAGTAATGATTCCTTGCTAAAAGCACTGATTATACCAAAACTTGAATACTGCTCAGTTATGACGTCCCCATATAAAAAGGAAGAAACTAATAAATAGGCTTCGGATAAATATGCACTAAAAAGTAGTAAATATGCATGCAAATATGCACCGAAAACCTTGAAAATATACATTTTAATATGCACTATCAAATATATCTATCACTGGGAAATAAAAATATTTTAGAGGAAATTAATTTATTCAAAACACTGGAATAAAACGTACTTACAAAAATAAAGAAGCGCTACGTTTTCAGCCAATACCAAAAAATTTGGCATTTCGATATGGAGCTTTCAGGAATACTTTCTTTACGGTTGCTATCAAATTATTTACATGAGGGTAGTTAGAACGAACCAATTCCGCCACACGATGCAGACCATGAACTACACACGTTACAAGAATCATTTTAGGGTACAAAAGCTGAAGTCCAGTCATAGCTTTGCACATATATGGTGCAGCATCTGTGCATACTAAAAGAACATTGTTGTACAATATATTAGAAGATGACCATAGCTTGTTTAACGAATTATTGAAGAAAGCAGCAACAGTCGAGTGATTCACCTTATCGAGTAAGTCAACTGTCAGTATGTAACTTTTATCCTTTTCTTCTTCTTTTCCTAAGGCACCAAACACAAAATTCACAACGCATCGTTGTTCCACATCTGTTGTTTCGTCGAGGGACACCCAAATCTTATTTTCACCAGCTTTGTTTCTTATTTTTTAAAGAGTTTCCTTGTACAATTGTGGAACATAGTTTTTCCGTAGCGTGGACTCGTCTGGCACTGCTTTTCCTGTGTATTTTTCTATGAATTCATTAAGGCTTTTCTTTTTCAATTTTGCCAAAAAAATATCTGCTGAAATAAATGCATTGCATAAATCGACGTTGAACTGTGAACGACTAGGACCAGGTTTACAAGCAAACAACAACTGTTGCTCCTGCTTAGCATTACTGGAACATTGTAACCTGACATGTTTAGCTGTTTGAAGGTGTTGTATTACTAGAAATTTCTTATCCGCCGATATTGGAATTTCACAGTATTTACAGAAGAACACTTGACCATCAGTAGTGAATGTTTCATATTCTTTAGCAAATGCTTGAAGAATTTTGTATTTACTTCGCTTTTCTTCCGGCATTTCGGTAGTTCACGGTGGTATGTACAGCACGTACAATGGGCAAAATGCAAATGAATAAATGATCGCCGGTCACTTGCCACATAAAAATTGGTAGTTCATGGTGGTCTGCTGTATGACGTCACAACTTGGCTGGTGGCGTGATCTTTGATGTCGGGAATATCATACACGTCAACCAACCAACCAAAGTGAAGTATATAAGTAAGCTATATACTTCACTTTGAACAAGATTTATGTTTGATTGGTGAAAAATATCTTAAAATATGCATTTATCATGAAGATATGGTAAAATATGCATTTATCTTAGAATAATACTAAAATATGTATTTGCATATGCAAATATGCAAATGCATATTTATCCGAAGCCTACTAATAAACTAGAAGAAACGCAGACACATTTCACAGCCAAGATTGATGGCTGCAAAGAACTCAACTACTGGGAAAGACTACGTAAACTAAATCTGTACTCCCTGGGAAGAAGAGAGAGCTACACCATAATCTACATATGGAAAATGATCGAAAAACTGGTACCAAATCTAAAACTAAACCCAATTACCATTCAAACAACAATGGAAAATACGAAAGGCAGGATGTGTAGTGTTCCCAAATTAGAGGTCCGACAAGGGACCTCCTCAACACTGAAGGAAAATAGCTTGGTTGCCAGGAGGCCAAGTCTTTTTAACCAGCTTCCAAGAGCTCAGAAACGTTACAGGGGTCAAAGTTGAAGTCTTCAAGAGAAGACTAGATGCCTGGCTCAGGACGGTACCAGATGAGCCGGGTGTACCTGGCTATGTACGGTGGAGAGCGCAAGAAAGCAACTCGCTCCTCCACCAAGTCAGACCTAGAGGCGGGGCCACCATCTTGACCTTTGTGTGAAGAGAGACCAACGCACGGAACAGCAACGATGTTAGCGAGGTTATATATATAATATATATATATATATATATATATTATATATATATATATATATATATATATATATAATATATGCTTCAGAGATGTCTTTGATTAGGCACTCGGGTTCGTGGTCAGGCTCTGGTTTTTGGTCAGGGTTATTGTCGGTAGGTCTCTCGTTGTTAACGAAGTCGGCGACGGGTTTCTTCTCCCAGTTGTCCTCAAGTTCTTCAGTAGCAGGAATGTCTTTGTCGAAGTTGACAAATTCTGCAGCTGTCATCGGTTCCTTGTTTGGATGCCGTGACGATGAGTTGGCTGAGGGGGATGTCATCCTCTGGGTCTTCTTCTGGCGCGTCACCACGAATGCGGAGTGTACGGTGAGTAAGCTGACGGTAAAAAACTCCCGTTTCATCCATATTGAAGACATCCCGAGGGGAACATCCTTCAATGATGGACGGAGGTTTTTCACCTCAAATGCGTACACCATAAAGAATATGGCGCTGTTTGAAACTACGCAGCCAACCCGTGGAAGCTTTGAACTCCGTTAGATTGAGCTCTTAGGCTATTGCCAGAGCTTTCTCTTGCATCATCGGCCCACTGACAGGGACTAGCCGAGAGCGTTGTTTGGTGAACCACTGCCACATCAAATCATTTAGGTCATCGTTTGCTGTTGATACACATTGCCTTTTGCGGCTCGAGTTGGCATTTTCGTCATAGGAATCCAAGATTTCCCGTTTTCGTTTTATAATATTTTGCACTTGCGTTCTGCCGATGCCATAAATGTCGACTACCTGTCGGCTACTTTTGCTATCACTGTTTTTCAGCAGCTCAACCTTTTGTTTCAAAGACAGTTCATTACAAGATTTTTTGGTTGCCATTTTTGCCACACGTATTGATGAATTAGCACGTCTGTTTCACGATATATCACTCAAAGCAGGTCATAATTGAATAACATGCTTATGTCACTCTTAAATCTGAGCTACTGGTATCTTTAGCAAAACAGAGAAACTGTAATGAACACTACCTGTGCGCGTGGCTTTCTGTGATTGGCCGTATTTGATGTACGATCACGTGACTGCGGGATCAATCAGGCGACCACAATACGGACTAGAAGCGTGGCCTTATTACTGGCTTTTTCATACCATAGAAACAAAGGAAGGGGAATTTAGGACTAAATATTTTGGCCTCAAAGAAGGCTCTGGCCGCTTTTCAGGCGTGGCTGCTAGCAGGCGTTTTACTATATATATATATAGGGTGGGGCACGGGAATCAAGTGTTTTTGAATAGCTAGTAATCGGCCATTAGGAATGGGAGGGGCGTGCGGTAGGTAGCATTCCATTCCTGGGTTCATAGCATTTAACTTTAACTAACACTCACCTTTATCTTTCAGGTGCCATCATGGAGCAGTGGACGTTTAGAAACCGCATGTTCGCGTATGATCATTTTGTTAGGAGTGGCGAGTCAGTGACAGCAGTTCAGCGTGCGTTTCGCCGCAGATTCAACATTCATCGAAATGACTCTGTTCCCATGGAGTTGTCGCGGATTTCAGCAGCCCAATACAGACAGTTTTGATTGTTGACGGCCCCATTAAGGTGGGAAATGGGCTTCATCACTCATTACCACCATCATGTTTTCATTCTGCTCATAAAGTGCAAGCATTTCCTGTGAAAATTCAGTCGTTGGGGGCAATCGTTTACATTCAATTCCTGCACCATCGCTAACTTGTATGGGTGAAAATGTAATTCTTCATGCAAAATCCGTCTAACAGTACGATTGCTGATTCCGAGTGCAGCTGAATGTCTCCGAGCAGAGCGGCCTGGGCTTTGCAACATCGCTTGTCTGACCCTTTCAACGTTCTCTGGAGTACGCACAGTGCGTTGCGGCCCCTTCGGTTTTGTTTCATTATTGAGCCTCCTGTTCGAAGATTGTTAACCCAACGTAAGATTGTGTCACGAGCGGGAACAGAGTCATTTCGATGAATGTTGAATCTGCGGCGAAACGCACGCTGAAACTGCTGTCACTGACTCGCCACTCCTAACAAATGATCATACGCGAACATGCGGTTTCTAACGTCCACTGCTCCATGATGGCACTGAAAGATAAAGGTGAGTGTTAGTTAAAGTTAAATGCTATGAACCCAGGAATGGAATGGTACCTACCGCACGCCCCTCCCATTCCTAATGGCCGATTACTAGCTATTCAAAAAACACTTGATTCCCGTGCCCCACCCGTATATATATATATATATATATATATATATGGTGTGTGTACATGTACATATATATATGTATGTATGTGTATATATATATATAGATAATATATATATATATATTATATATATATATATATATAATATATATATATATATACCGTGGCGCTCCTAAGTATTTGTACAGAGAAATATTTCAGTTATATTCGTTCTATCTTTTGTACCATGCATAGGATCGTTTTGAGAAGTTACTGTTCGTTCGGAAAAATTTAACAAATAAAAAATTAGTTTAACCCTAACATATAAAGTAAAACATCAAATCAAAGAATTTGAGGAAATTAAAAAAAAGTTAAAATGCAAATTTTCGTACATTTTTTATAAAATTATTTATTATGTCCACTTTCTATTTGAATGACTTCACTGATTCGTTCGGGTATTTTTCTACAAGGTTTCGAGATCTATCATTAGAAATTCTAGTCCATTCTTGTAAAGAAAATTGTTGCAGTTCATTCCGATTCGAAGGGTTTCTCTTGCAGACAGCTTTTTTCAAGTCAAACCATAAATTCTCGATTAAATTTTAAATTGAGATCTGGGCTTGACTGGGCCGCTCAAAAAGCTTGAAATTCTTTTGTTGAAGCCATTTCATGATCCTCTTACTTTTATGTTTAGGATCATTATCTTGTTGCAGTATCCAATTGCGACCCATTCGCAACTCCCGAACTGAAGGCAATGCATTTTCTTCTGAAATTTTCTTCTGAACAGTTTTCAATTGAAAAAACTGATGAAAAGAGAATAAACGCCTACTTAAACTGTATTTTGAATACATTGACTTTACATAAATTGTAATATCTGACCGTGTACTAGAGTAGGTTTTGATTCCTATATGTTTATGAAAATGTTACGCCCAATTGTAAAGTCGGAACAAAAATAATTCTAAATGACCTTAGGGCTCTGTATATCGAGTATAGAATGAATCGTACATTAAACGGGGTGTTATTTCTAAAAGGAATTGGATGTATTATACAAAGCAATGAGAATGTAAGTATTTCCATCACTAATTGTGAGTTTACTATACTAATAAAAATAATGCCTTGACATGTCAATTAATATTAATATTACATGCAACTATGTTTCTATTTACTCCTCCCTCATTTTTTAAATAATGGCTATGTATGAGATGCATTTTTTAAACACCGCTGTTTTGTGTGTGTGTGTGTGTGTGTGTGTGTGTTACCTGGTTAGAACTGGCCAGCCAGGTTGGCTTGTGTTGGCAGTCGCGTCCGGTGATAACGGACGGTGGTAATGGCATGTATTTTTTCCTATTATTAAAATCGGTGTGATATTGCCTAAGAGAGTGTTGCCGGTGTCCACTATATTCAATATTTATAACAGCATTGGACCAGCGTTATATATGTATATATGCTATCTTAAACACTCGTATATATTTAGGTCCCGCACACAATTGCCTACAAGCAAGAAAACACATATCTTCGTCACTCGCTGACATCGATGGTGTGAACATGCCTCAGCTACTGAAATTCTATTGAGCTTGTGTATATCCATGTGTCAGCTTGCATTCGATGTTGTGCGCTGTATGTTAGGTTACGTTAGGTATATATACACTTTTATTTTCTATTTTTAGTCTTAGGTAGCTATGCTTTATAGCAGTGGTTCCCAACCTTTTCACCACAAAGGACCCCTTTTATTTTTATTTTTTTCCCACGGACCCCATGTTTTTGAAAGATTCCGTCTACCAAACAAACTGTTTTTATTAACTAATAATTAACTCGTTTTCTCATTTTTCACTCTCAAATAAAGGACATATAAGTGAGTATGCAATTAAAATACAGCGTATTAAAAAAGTATTAATAATTCCAGCCAAGAGCAAGGAAACTTGAAATTTTAGCCTGAGCGCCCTTATCGTGGATAAATGTACGATTTCCATTGGAGCCTCTCGAAATATTGAAAGCTCACGGACCCCCAGTACTACCTTCGCGACCCCCAGGGGTCCGGGGACCCCAGGTTGGGAACCACTGCTCTATAGTATATTCATATGATAATACCATTAGGTCTGCGTGATGCATCACATAAGGTTGTCTCTAAACTTTATTTCAAATTCTTTTACTTTTTTATCTTTTAAAATAATGACCGCTAATTTCCTAGTATCACGTCACATTTATATACATTTTTATTTTTTATTTATTTATTTTTTCAGATTAGGTAGATTAGGTTAGGTAATTATACTCTGTTTCAACTGGTACTCCTCCTCCCTTTGCACTCCCCTCCCCCCTCTCCCCCTCCCCCTCTCTCCCCTTCACGCTCTCTCCCGCATCCCATCTCCCTCCATCCCCAATTACACCCCCCTTCTTTCCAACTCCCTCTCCTGAAATCCCACCATACTACTAAAGCTCCCTACCAACTCATTTCAATTATGAAATGGATTTTGGAATTTGAAATGGAAAAACTTCGTAAATGAATTGTTCCGTCAATAAAACAGAGTACATCATACATTAATTTAGTCTAAGAAGTATAGGTATAAATTTAAGCTTAAAAATAGGTACATTTACATGGATTTATTTTACTTTATTTATCGAAAAGTATATGTAATATATCGTGTCGCTATTTCGGAAAGAGAAAGTCAGAAATTCGAAAGAATTCACTTTCAAATCATTTATACTAACTTTCCGTAGAAACTGGCTAAAAAGCTTTTCTCAGAATCATTGCCGTTCCATTCTTTTTATTAAGTCCTGACGTCTCGAAGACGTTTTATAAAGCTCGTCTGACGTTGTTTTATGGAATGAAGTAAATGAACCTACGTTTCAAGCTGGTATATGCATTTGTCCCGCTTGGAATTGTAATAAACCTTTTTCCCTATACCTACAATGTGAAATGAGAAGTAGGTTTATTTGAATTGGATGCTAATGAATTCTCTTGTGAAATTACAAGTTTTCAATACACACATACACACACACATATATATATATACACATGTATGTATATATATATGTGTGTGTGTGTGTGTGTGTGTGTGTGTGTGTGTGCGTGTGCGCGCGCGCGTGCGTGTGCGTGTGTAAAATTTGTTAATTGCTCGACAAAGAAAAAGGCAAAATAAATGCACAAAGCAATTCTCTTCTGTTGGAACGAAACAAGGCCTGAATGAATATTCTGCAAATTGGTTTTTACTTTCACCTCACACACACACACACACACACACACATATTATATATATATATATATAGAGATATATATATATATACTGTGTATATATATAGAAAAAACAAGGAAGTCAAATTCTGTCTAAACACGAAAACTATTATTGAAGATGGAATTCAGTTTCATCCTAAAAATGGAGGATATCCGAAAATAAGTTGGAAACCGTCCTAAAACTCAACTACAACGAGTGAAAATAAAGTGAGGAAATAACAAGGCAAAGTTCGTTTTTACATGCAAGAGACAGTCAGCAAATACTGAATGAATTATAGGAAAATGGCGACCGAACTCTGCATAAAAAGGAAAAACTTTAGAGACGTGGCGAAATGGTGTAGAATTCATTTGCGTGTAAAGAAACATCATCGTGGAATTATTTAAAATAACAGCGTACATCGAGTTAGTGCTTCGCTACTTATTTCACTAGTTCCTTGACATTGGGAGCGGAAACAAGCAACTGCAGATCGTATACAATTTTAAAAAAATGTTCCCTTACATGGAAAAAAAAATTTGGTTATAAGAACGAAAGAAATTATTAATATTGTTAATATTGTAATTTCCATTTTTCGATTATTCCAATAAACATTTTTATTTTTCTTCTACAAACCAAAATGGTTATTGCATTCTTTGCTCGGTTCAATAATCACTTTGAATTGGGTGTTGCAACCAAAAAATTATTTTCTGTATATTGTTTATTTAATTATTTATAATAAAAAATGCACCAAATTCCTTCCTATGTAATCATGAATCAATTAATTGATTTATAGCATCGTCAACGATACAGAACATAGTCAAGAAATAGCACTCTCGGAATTAACCATTGAAATCTGATCGTCAGCAAACAACCATGTAGGAAGCAGTTTTATTTTCTCTTTCTGCGATTTCTCTCAGGCTTTCACCAAAAATAAGTCGGAACAAACACTTGAAAATTTACGAGCAGTTAATAATGTAATGACGCCCACAGAGGACGTGTAATCGTCAAAATTAAAGACTTTTGAGCAATTTTCTTCCAATTGGAAAATGTAAAAATGACTTCTGGGGAGAAAAATGATTAACTTCCAAGGTAAATGTTCATTTTATAGGACGAATTCCAATTATTTGAAAGGGGGAAACCGATTCTTGATTTAATATATTTCTTTACCGAAATTAATTTCAATACAATTGTACGTTATTATTTCCGGAAATTTAATGAATATTATTAATATCTTATATATATATATATATATATATATATATATATATATATATATATATATATAAGAGTGATCCAAAAAAATGTTTCCATAAATGTTTATGCAAAAGGTTATCTCTGGGAACACCCTACATACTTAGAAAGTCTCGCGTTCTTATACGAGTATACATTTCTTCCTTCAGGCATAAAACATAAATGATACGATAGAATTACGTGGGAAACAACTTCATTATTAATGTTGGTGAGACGTAAACCGATTTCGATTACAGTATATTTTTTCCTTCATGTAAATGTGACTTTTATTGTACAGTATTAAGCTTTAATATTAACATTCATGGAATAAAAATGATAAGTTCAACTATATATATATATATATATATATATATATATATATATACAGGGTGGGCCGTAAGTTTCCATACATAGGAAAATTTAAACGTTTGTTTTTATGTTTCAGATACCCTAAGAATATGCGTTTGTAAGATCTTGTTTACTGATGAAGCAAATTTTTACGTCAATGGAGAGGTTAATCGGCAAAACATACGTTATTGGAGTAATGCTAACCCTAACTGGCTGAGTCCGACGAAGATGCAAGGTGCCGATAAAGTGATGGTGTGGGCCGGGATATGGGGTGACAGAATTATTGGACCAATTTTTGTCAGTGGAAATCTTAATGCCGAAAGGTATCTTAACATGTTGCAAGAAGAGATTTTCCCATCCCTGCTAAACGAGGAAGGTAACTTCCCAGTTTACTTCCAGCAAGATGGAGCTCCACCTCATTATGGTCTTCACGTGCGTCGGTATTTGGATCAGCAGTTTCTGGATGCTTGGATTGGTCGGCGTGGTCCTGTGGAGTGGCCTCCCAGATCCCCAGATCTCACCCCCCTTGATTTCTATCTTTGGGGGCACTTGAAGGCCATGGTGTATCAGGAAAAGATATGAGATAAATCATCTAAAGGAACGTATCACCAACGCCATTACAAGCATAACGTCAACTGTGCTAATGCGTGTTCATCAACAGTGGGGAACACGTATTGAAATGTGTTTTCAAAACAATGGCAACCATGTAGAGCATATTATATAATAAAAATGGTTGTCCATAAAAAATGTTTATTTTTCCTATGTATGGAAACTTACGGCCCACCCTGTATATTATATATATATATATATATATATAGATAGATATCAACGGAACTCTTACTGGAAGGTATTTGCTATCCTTTGTTAAAGTCTGACACTCCTTTCTGCGAGGGTACAGTATAGTGGTTATCCTTCAAATTATGGAAAAAATACTCATCTATACTCCTTTTACCTAACTTACCGTAACCTAACCGGGCATACCCTAACTCTGAACGAGCTAAACTAAGCTATCTTAACACAATAAAGGAGCAAATCGATTATTTTCGGTATCTCGCATGATCTGGTTTTTATTGTCGGCACTTTGCGCACACTCTTAATGTGAACGTTACTGTGACCTTGCGTAGCGTCCGTCCTCTGTCACCTGACCTCAATCTCTGGGAGTTCTTCTTATGGGGATATATAAAGGACAAAGTCTTCAAAGAAAATCCCAAGACATTGGGAACTCTGAAAGCAGCGGTTGGACGTGCAACTCATTCCATTTCTACTGAGATGCTGGAGGCTGTGATAAGAAATTACTTGTATTTAGTAAAAGTAAGATCGTTCTACGTGCCGAGCATCTAAGCGCAAATTCTTCACATTTCTGTGTATGAAGCCTTCTCAAGATAAGAATTAGCGGAAAAAGCCATTAGTTAATGAAGAACAGTTTGTTTCTAACTATGAATATTTACTGCACGTTTTCCCCAAAGGTGTAATCTTGCCTTCTCTTCATAATAAACTCATGATCAAAACCATGAAATTACTTTCTTAGAGTTCATCTTTGTTTGTTACTGTATGCACCTAAAATGATTCAGACATTCATGCAAAATGACTATGCATTGGAAATACATAGTTGCTATATATATATATATATATATATACATATATATATATATATATATACACACAGTATATACATATATATATATTTTTTTTTTATTTCATTCAAAATGCATAGTTCCATGGCGCCTCACTTTTAGGCCACCCTGTTTAATTATTCCCAAGTTAGTAAACCTAGTAATAAGTATTATTACCCATTCAGCCATATCGTTTCATGATTTACGAATGGCAGATCGTAATATAGGAAGTATAAGATGTTCATAATATAAACCAGAAGATAAAACTAATATTAGTAACAACAACCAATATACAGGGTGTCCCATAAGTCCGGCATCATATGAAAAATAATAAAAAAAGGCAAAACAAAAGCTTTTATTTACAGAACGTGCTCAATATGTCCACCATTGTTTTCAATACACAAATTCAGACGTGATACCCAGTCAGCAAGCACACGGTGAATGATGTCAGGAGTAATGGTGTTACTTGCCCCAATAATGCGCTGCCGCAAATGTTCAACACTCCTAATTTTCTCTGCGTATACCGGCGCTTTCAAGTGGCCCCAGAGATAAAAATCTAGTGGCGTGAGATCCGGGATTCTAGCTGGCCATTCCACAGGCCCTCGACGTCCTATCCAATGACCAGGGAATTGTTGGTACAGGTATTCCCTTACTTGAGTGCTGTAATGTGCAGGAGCGCCGTCTTGCTGGAACCATGTTGGGAAATTTCCTTCTTCGTTCAAGACACTGGGAAATGCTTCTTCCTTGAGTATACGTAGGTAGGTGCCTTCAGTGACATGTTCATCGAAAAAGAGGGAGCCTACGATGCGATCCTTCCAAATGCCACACCATACCATCACCCGAGATGCACCTTGTTCCTTTGAAGAGGTATACCAGTGAGGGTTGTTTTGAGACCAGTAGCGGGTGTTCTGTCGATTTACCGCACCATTTCCATAGAAAAAGCCTCGTCACTGAACAGAATGTTGGACGGGAAATTGGCATCCGGAGCATAATAAAAATATGAATTATGGTTTGTAGAAATAGAAAAATATGAATTTCTCCTATGATGCCGGACTTATGGGACACCCTGTATAGTACATGATTAACAGTTTGATAACCAGTGCAAATGATTACTTCATCTATAGGATGATTCTATAAACCATATTTATTGTGTATGTCAGAGAAGAAGGACACATTTGAATGATGAGTTATAATTTTTTCGTGACCACGCGGTCTTTTCTTTGCAGGTTAATATTGTACAAGGTTGGAAGTTTCATCTGCCATGGATAATTGGGAACTAGTTCATCGCACAAAGATTGTAGAGTGCCGAGTGAACGATTCCGAACTGAACGGGCTCAAGAAACAGTAGCAGAAGTTACGGCAGCAATTCAGGGCAGCCCATCTAATTAAGTCAGTTCGTTGCCTCTCGCAAGAAGTTGGAACAAGCTGTAAAATCAAGCACAAAATTTTGAACCTAGACTTGTAGTTTTTCTCGTATAAGATCTTTACGCTTGAAAGACAGCAACAGGGAGCGCCGATTACACTTTTGTCAAACTCATTGAAATATTGGAGAATGATGGAACAGTGATAGAGAAAGGCACACTTCTTCTTAGATAGATATGAGAACAAATAAAACTGCCCTTACTAAAGTGGTGAAAACTTCTCATCAGAAGAAACTGCATCCAGCAAAAGTCACGGTATGGCCGGATGTTTCATCTCGGACCGTAACTGGACCTTACTTTTCTGAAAAAGCTGATCACACTGTAATAGTGACAACTGAGCGTAATCTGGGGGATGTTACAGAATTTATTCCTCCCAAAACATGAACGTTGAAGAATTCCACATCAGAACGTGTTTTTCATGCAAGATGGGGCCACTAGCCACAGAGCTTGAATATGCATGAACTTCTTTCCAAGTTCACCAGATCTTACGTCTCCCAACTTCTTCCTTTAGGGGTACCTAAAATCAAAGTTGTATTCCAAAAGACCACGTAAAGAGTAACAGTTAAAGAACCAAATTGAAGAGGAAATTCGTGGAACTGATGGGAACACTTTACGTGCAACTTTACGTGCAACTTTACGTGCAACAATGAACAACGTGTTGATCAGGGCACGATAGTACATCTGTGCTCATGGTGGTTACTTACAAACTGTTATTTCCAGAAAGTAAACTGTCGGATAAGATTTAAATTCTTTTTACAAACAAATCTCTACATTTGTTAACAAATTTAAATACACTTTTGTAGTGTAGAAGCAGAATATCGCTGAATTGGTTGCTGATAAATGTTATGAAGTATTTTTCCCTCTAAAAGCAAAATAAAATTGATATTTTGTATATTTTAAATAAATCTCGGAATACGGAACAACTGTGTTGTGAAAGCTGATTAACCATTATAATTATTAAATACATTTCAGTATATTTTCATTGAAATATGTACAGATAGATAGGTAGATAGATAGGTAGATAGATAAATAGATATGTTGTGCAACTTTTACTCGCCTCGTTTAGGGTAAAAGCGGAAAGCTTATTAAATTGAACGGTTTTAAAAGCATTAAAAGTATGAATTTGAGTCCGTTATTAATTAAAGCTGAATTTAATCTATTTCCAAGTAATTACAAAATGCATACTTGTAAAAACAACGTACCGTAATATTTAATCTTCAAAATTCAAATTCATGTAACATTTCTTAATTAAAAAGCTTTTAAATATGTTAATTCACGGATGAATTTCCATTTTGGTTTATATATATATATATATATAATATATAAAATTACATATATTATTCTTGTGTGTGTGTGTGTGTGTGTCTTTAATTATGCCATAGTTTCAAATAACACTTACAACTCAGTAGATTAATTTACTTTCATGAAACTCAGCATAACAATTGTGAAGGGATGAGAGTTTCTTTAACAGGAACACAGTATGGTGAAGGTGTCCTCCTCCTTTGGGAAATTACGTGACGAATTCAGGAAGCGTTACTTATTACGGCCCCCAGTGTTTCATTGGCTCACTCTTTATTGATACAACGGTGGCCCAAAAGATTTACCTCTGCATTGTCCAGAAACAATCTATCCTGTTTCATATGGACAAAGATACTGATATGGACAGAATTTAGTTTCAGCAGGACAGCAAATGTCGTTTTGAACTATGAACCCACCTTCACGAATCTTGTATTGCATGATCTCCTCTTCCACATGATCTCACTCCGTGTGATTTCTTTTTATAAAGAAATCTAAAGGACGAGATCTTCAGAGAAAAGTTCAGTGCCATAGAACCATTAAAAGAAGTAATTAAACGCGAAGCACACTCCTTTTCTACTGGTCCAAAGCACTGGGGTCGGTGATAAGACATTGCACTGCCAAGATTCTTCACGTAATTTTGCAAAAGAGAGAACACCGTGTGTGTGTGTGTGTGTGTGTGTGTGTGTGTGTGTGTGTGTGTGTGTGTGTGTAAAGAACCCGATTCCTTCATAATAATTATGCCAAGTAACATGAACTTAAGTTACTCTAATGATTTTTTTTATTGTTTGCTGAAATAGTGGCGTAATTATAGAATAAAATTTTACTTTTTCAAGGAATGTCTCTTTAAACTTTAATATCTCAACATAACAAGCAAATCTAATGAGAAATATATTTGATAAAATACATATTTATTCGATAACCTTTTTAAACATTTTTAATATGTAAAAGTGTGAAAATATGAAATTTATATAAAATCATTGAAATACGGTTGACGTTATGAAATGGGTGTAAAAAGGTAGGTGCAAAAAATCTTAAAGTAAAAGCGTTGGTAAAAGTTCTATATTGTTTCTGCGTAAGATGATGAAATAAATTATTTTTACCGAAAAGGTACAGTAATATCAGTTCCAAATTAGTGTACAACTTTTTTCTATTATGAAGTGTATTTTTGCTTAATTAATTGAGAGCTATGGAAAGTTAAACTAAATCCTCTTTTGAATACGATGAGTAGAGACAGTTTCCCAAGCTATTACCGAAATCGCTCTAATAGTTTCGGCCAACTTTCCGGCTGGAGGTTTGCACCTTTGGAGGAGGAGATTGTAGACACCAATCGACCAGGGAAGTACTTTGTGGAGGAGGGGAGGGGGACGTTAGGCAGGAGACAGGAAGTGCTGGAACTCCCGTTTCTCCTGTCACTGTCCTCTTCAGTTGATCTTTTTCCATGTCTCATCTATCCTGTGAGCAGTCTAGCATGCTCTCAAAGACACACTTCTCCCTCTATTCTTCACTATACGTACTTGTACATGCATTTTACACACTACACAATCTTTTCAAAATGTATTAAAAAATAATAATAAAATGGTATCGAGGGCATCAGATCATCATGCAGAGCTGGGCACTTGCGGTTTTTTTTGCGGTACTGCGGTACTGCGGTACTACCGTGTTGGTCGGTACCGCGGAAAGTACCGCGGGAAATTTGAATGCGGTAGCGGTACTGCTGTACTTTCAGCGATCCTTTGCGGTACTGCGTTATGCGGTACCGGTTTGGTAGTGCGGTAGTAGTACCGCAGTACCGCAGTACCGCAAAAAAACGGGCAAAAAAACGCAAGTGCCCAGCTCTGCTCGGATCAGAGACCTTGATTTTGGCTCTTTCCTTCTTATACAGTATAGGAGGGAGGGCATTTTGCGGGCGCTCGCCTTTGTCGCTTCCTTCCGACATAAAAAATATTCAAGTGAGGGTACAACCCTGTCAGGCATTGTGTGTATTGTCTACAGTCGTGGTAATCGAGAAAAAAAAGACAATAAAGGAGATTTAATTCCTATTTTTAAACCAGACTACCAAACTAGATTAATCACTAATATAGTTACTAATCACTAATCACAATATAAGTAATTTCAAATTCATTCTGAATCATTCATTTCACTCAAATTAACCTGAAAGCAATTTTGTGCAAATTCCAATCAACTTTATTTGTAATTTTGTCTCTTCCAAAAGCATTTAATCTTTAAACTTTCTTTATTGCTACTTCCTCTTACTGCTCAGGATCATTATCCTTTACAATATATGTACACTAACAGATACTAATTTCACGCGATTACTAACATTTTATTTAAAATACAATGAAAAACTCTTCAAAATGGCTCACATTTTAGTGTCAAGAGTAACAATAAATTCATTTAAAGATGTAAATTCTCCTTATAGATCATTGTTTATTAATACCAATTTCCTATAGAATATATCACAAAGGATGATAAAATGCCAGTAACAACACAGTGTTTGAAAGAATTTATAGCTCCATTTAATAGGTAAAACTTCCATTTTAAGGCCTTTATATATACATTACATGCGCAATATGTATAATGAAACGAGTTTGTATAGGGAAGAAAAAGTTGTACTCTGCATTGATTAAACATTTTTTCTGTTAAGTACTAACGTGACATTTATTTCCTATTTTACTTTTATACATGCATGGACATACAAATTGTAAAATTTGTTAAATTGGTTGGAAAGAATAAAGAGGGTTTGCTTTTCGTGTTTGTGCGTATTTGATAATTTCCCACTATACAGAATTTAAAAAGAGGTTTTGTACTCGTATGATATTTTGCGAGAAGAAATTTGCCGGAAAAAAATTATTTCCCTAAAGATTAAAATATTACTAATTAGTTCCTGTGTTTTAAATCTTATTTTTCGTCGAAAAAATTAAAATTTTAGAATTGGGCAAAGACCTATTCAAAATTCTTATACTAATTTCTTAATTCTTATTCTGGAGCAAAGAAACTATTCATACTAATAACATTAATAGGCATAAACAAAGAAAATCGTATTCTGTATTCATTAAACAATTTATATGCATTTATAATTCATTAAACGAGCTATGTCTTATCTTTACACTTGATTTTAAAGGCATACTATACATTTTTGTTTATATATTTACATACATATACAGATCCCTTTATATCGAAATGCTGGTTCTAATCTCCATAGAATTTTCTCGTACTTCAACGCTTTTATCGTTTCGAAACGTAATTTTTCTTATAAGAACCAAAATATTTCAGATAAATGTGTTTCTTACGAATTTGTGACAAATAATGTTTCATGTGGAATTAGTATTACTAAAAACAGTTAATATTACACTCCGGTGAGAGTGTGCGTAATAAAAATCATTCTTAATTTAAAAAAAACGTAATAAAAACAGTTTAAAAGTAGCTAAAAGTGGAATTTTTATATAATTTACTAAAATAAAATCCTTCAATATATATATATATATATATATATATATACACGTCGAAAGGTTATCGAAACTCTTCGAAAGATTTTGTTTTGAGTTTCTCGAGACTTTCGTGAGACAAAAAGCATAATTTTCTTGCTTTCTTTAACTTTTTCAATTGAAAACTCGTATGATTTTTTCAAGGACTACAAAAAAAAAAGAAATTATATATAAAAATAATGAAATGGAACAACTTTTCCTTACCATTTTTTTTATTATTTATTTATATTTATGATGTGTAAAATTAGATTTCACTACGCACGCCCGCGCGCGCGCACACACACACACAGACGATATATATATATATATAATACATATATGCGCCTCGGTGGTATATATATATATATATATATATATATATATATATTTATAACCTTGCTTTACCTTGGATTTGCTTCCGCCCGAATTGTTCATTGTGACGAAAGTCAAGCGTGTTGCTTCATCTTAGACCTACGGCTTAACGTGGACTCCGAACCACGTCCCACGACGAGTGGTTAGAAATTACAAAATCCTCGCCCTTACTCGATTTCACGACCTCCCGACCAGCAGACCAACGTCTTAACCACAGGACTACCGAGGATAGCCATTCATCTACCAACCAATATTTATTGTACGGAAGGATGAACAGCTGGGTTTGCTGCGCGGCTCCTACCGTCACCGGGAATCGAACTCAGGGCCGGTGGATTCGTAGTCAGGGATGCTAACCACTACACCAACAAGGCGCACATACTTTGTATATATATATATATATATATATATATATATATATATATAATAATAATAATAATAAACAGGAACACCAGGAAAAAATAAACATTCTTCAAGGTTTAATAGTACCAACGTTTCGGAATGCACTAATTCCATCTTCAGGGCGAAAACAATAAAATGCCAAATCACATACAAAATACAAATTGCTTAATAACAATTTAAAATAAACTTTAAAAATTATAAGAAGTAGCTAAGAAAATGTAAAACATTAAAACTAAAAGGTAAATAAATGTGAAGTTAAAAAGTTACAATTATAAAAAGTAGCTGGGAAAATATAAAAGCATATGCTTTTATATTTCCCAGCTACTTTTTATAATTGTAACTTTTTAACTTCACATTTATTTACCTTTTAGTTTTAATGTTTTACATTTTCTTAGCTACTTTTTATAATTTTTAAGTTTATTTTAAATTGTTATTAAGCAATTTGTATTTTGTATGTTATTTGACATTTTATTGTTTTAGCCCTGAAGATGGAATTAGTGCATTCCGAAACGTTGGTACTATTAAACCTTGAAGGATGTTTATTTTTTCTCTGGTGTTCCTGTTTATTATTAAACTCCGTTTTCCACGCCATCAATCAATAGCCGATATATATATATATATATTTGAGAGGAGGGGCGACAAGCTTGACCTTTGTGAAATGAGGAATCGTCGTACGGAACATTTGAAAGGTTGAAGGGTATATACAGAAGGTTGATTAAAGTAAATAGACACCTTCGGTTTTTTCGTAGTCTTGGATTTGATAATAAAAGTAAGTAAATAATAACAGATTTATTGAATCAATATATCTAGAATTGTGTTGCTTTACCCTTTCCATTATGTAAAACTGAAACACGTTTTGGAATTTCACTGATGAGCTTTGCTATTTGTTCTTGAGGACAACCATCGTAATGTCTGTTTACTTTTGTCAACCTACTGTACATGCCAAGTGTCCCCCAAAAATGTCCCTATTTCTAAATATATGTTCTAAGCTGCAAAAAGAATCTAGACATAAAGACAAACAAAATAGGTACATAAAACATAGTAGTTTATTAGCCCTTATTTCAACATTATGTTTAGTGTAATCCCCATTTTTTCTAACACAAAATTCAACCTTATACAAATGTTGGACATCTCAGCTGGGATGTTCTTGATTACTTCAGAGAATTTTGTTTAAGTTTTCAATTGTCTGAAATAAAAACAAGGACTTTTTGTAATACTATATATTGTAGACACCATTAGTAGGAGACACCATTAGGAGGAGATTGCAGACACCAATCGACCAGGGAAGTACTCCTGGGGGGACGTTAGGCAGGAGACGGAGTGCTGGAACTCCCGTTCCTCCTGTCACTGTCCCCTTTAGTTGATCTTTTTCCGTGTCTCATCTACCCTGTGAGCAATCCAGCATGCTCTGAAACACACACACTTCTCCCTTTATTAATCACTACACATACGTGCATTTTACATACTACACAATCTTTCAAAATTTATAAAAATAAAAAATGGCATCGTGAGCCTCAGAGACCTTGATTTCGGCTCTTTTCTTCTTTTGAGGAAAGAATCGGGGCCTTTGGCCTCTCCTTCCTACATAAATATATATACAGGGTGGGCCGAAAGTCTGGATCCATAGGAAAATATTTATTTTAATACATAAATTACAACAAATGGTAAATACTTAAAATGAATATCAACTTTAACTCGTAAATACGTATCCGTGATACTGTACAGTAGTTCGTACTCCAGTATAAATACTCAAATACTTTTTTTATTTCAGCCCAGAAATGGCTTCGAATCTAACAACAGAAGACCGGGTAGAACTTGTGCTCATGTACGCAAGACAGGGCGCTACACACAGAGAAGTTGCTACCGAATTCAATAGAAATCATCCTGATAAGCATCCAGTAACACATGCGACTGTTGGCAAGTTGTTTAAACGTTTCAAAGAAACAGGAAGTGTACATGATCGACGGCGTTCTGGTCGTCCAAAAACTGCAACTGATAAAAATACCTCTGCAATGGTATGTGAAACTTTAACGAATCGTCCAGTAAAGTCAACAAGAAGATTATCAAATGAAACACGCATCTCGAGAACGTCAATTCGAAGAATTATTAAAAATCATAAATTCCATCCCTAAGTGTCTCGATGTCAGAGGCCGCCAATTTGAGCATTTGTTATAATTTGTTGTTTATACTGGAGTACGAACCACTGTACAGTATCACGGATACGCATTTACGAGTTAAAGTTGATATTTATTTTAAGTATTTACCATTTGTTGTAATTTATGTATTAAAATAAATATTTTCCTATGGATCCAGACTTTCGGCCCACCCTGTATATGTATATATATATATATATATATATATGTGTATAAAATATAAATACAATATATGCACTTTACAGTCTCAAAATTTTGGCTATCTTCCTTAATTTATTGCATATTTTGGAATTTGTTGAAGGAGAAAAATGGTTCAAGTTTGGTTTCGATTAAGAAGCGAATACGACGCTCCTTTTATCAGAAGTAAAATAATACAAATATTCCATGACTTCAAAAAATAAAAAATATTGATATTTTTAATTATAAAAACTATGAATTTCGATAATTAAAATCTATTAAAACAGAAAAATTCTCTGAATCTTTGAGGAGAATTTTTAGATTTTCTTTTAATCTATTTCGAAAGATTCATAAAACGATTTTTAACGTATATTTGCTCTTGTTTTGCAAGTTGGCGGACATTTTTCCACGCTATTGAACAAATTTTTGAAGGGAGAGAGAGAGAGAGAGAGAGAGAGAGAGAGAGAGAGAGAGAGGGTCTCAACAATGTGATACGTGTACCTTTATTTTTAATATTTACTTTAATATGTAATCTTTTAATATTTAATTTAATATATAATTTTAATATCAAACTTACAGTGAATTTTATATTTCTGTACGACGCTTACCTATACGAGTATAACCAATGATATTGAAAAAGGCTTTACAATAACCACTTTTATAATGTTATAATATAAAAATACCAGAAATAAATATAAATAAAAAATAAAATAATATACGGCAAATATCAAAGCAATAACAGTAATTCCGAAACAAAAAATAAGAAAGGAAAGCTTTAAATATTATGAGATACAAAGCCATCGACTCTCTTTTTTTCAACCAAATCTTAATTAAGACGAATTGTATCCGATTCAATTTGTTGGAGCATCTCCGTAAGAGAAAATTAAATTACAACATTTTTACTATATCTTAATTAAATACTTAAAAATCCATTCTAGAACTGAATATCAATCATGATTGTTTCGCCATCTGCGATACACCACAATTTGATACAATGCGATACACAGTATTAAAATTATTTTGTAATTATGGCCTAATTTCTCCGACCAAATTTAACCTAACTTTTCAACTGTTATTCCAAATCTAATTCTGTATGGTAAACTATTTTAATCTAACCATAATCTCTTGATTAAATGATATGTGTCGTTCATAGAAATTGAAAACAAACAAATTTAACATCCTAAGGTTAAAATCAACACTAAATTTAAAATTAAGTATATAAGTATGATGTAAAATGGTCTTTTAGTATTCACTTAAAGATGCAGAACTTATGGTTACAATCTTTCTGTGAGTGTATGGTGTGATGTGGTGCGTGTGTGTGTGTGTGTGTGTGTGTGTGTGTGTGTGTGCATTGGCTCTACTAGAATTATGAGGTTGTTTTCTCAGAGAAACACCAAAGTTCCAAAGATTTTTTCCATTACCTCGATCCAGGGGCGTAACTGGAGTAAAAAAGTGTTGGGATTGTAAAAATGGGTGTTAATAATGAATATAGAATGACAGTTCATAATGTATAAATGTAAATTAGGTTTATTTAATAGTTAAATTGTAAAAGGTAGGAAATAAACCTATTCTGAATTTGAACGAGAGTACGTGATATAAACCACGAAACAAGAACAACCGGTTTCGTTTGGTTCATAGTCGTATTCACGTTAAACCAATCAAACATAGGTTTGGTATTACATGATCCCCTCCTCTATTCTTGTTTAATCATATTCTTAAATATAAAGTAGTTTTTATACAGTACTAGATTAATATAAGTTAGCAGTTAAATATCAGAAAATAGGCCAATAAAGTTAGTTAAATACTGTAGAATAGGTAAGAAATAATAAAAATTATCGAAATTATGTATTAATTCCTGTCTTGTAAGCTTTAGGTTCTTAAATAATAAAAAAAAAAGATCAAATGCCAAGGGAGAATGGAACAGCGAAATCTGAAGTAAGAAAAAGGCCACGCAGCATAAGAAATGGACACAGAGAGAAGGAGAGACAGTCGGAATTAGACAGACAGAGAGAGTCAGACAGAGTCGTTGAAAGCAGTTTGTTGATCTTAAGATCGTTTTGCCTTCGCTTGTTAATTTGTTTTCAACTTTTCAATCAGAGACCGTGGGAAGTAGGACCCATGCTAAGATGAGTTCATAAAAGAAAATTAACTTCATTTTTGACTTGGGCCAACGACATAGAATCTTCTCTCTGCGGCCCGAGTCTTTTATTCATGTCAACCGCGAGGCTACATCGTTTTTAAAGGCCTACTTGATTTTTCGGTCAAGGCTTAACCTTGTATCTTGAATTGCATAAAGTAAGTGTAAAGTAAAATTAATTTGTGAACATAAGATTAAAAGTATAAAAATTTTGGTGTTTCATAAAAAAATATTTATATGAATAGTAAAATTCTGAAGTTATTAATTAAATGATGAAAACATTTATTAACTTACTTGTGGTTCAGTAGTAAAAAAGCAAAGTTAAAGGTATAGTAAGAAATCCTTGATCACATTACCATTCTGACTGTGGTTGCGTAGTCGTCACACTACAACCCACGGACGAGACAATGGACGATTTACCAAATATTCGGAAATCCCGAACCCTTCAAAAATTGGAGCGACGAACACAATCCTATTGTTAGAAGCACTCATTATCTATGGGAGTAATTATAAAAGTTGAGTGGGGGGGATGCAACGTTTATAATTATTCCCATAGATAAATAATGAGTGCGTCTAACAAGAGGATTGTGGTCATCCCCCTCAACTTTTTTACTCCAGTTACGCCCCTATCTCGATCACTGTTTACTCGTACGACATAAGGCGAGTGAAATGGTTGGTCACATTTAAAGTCCAACTATCTCATAAATGATTCGTCATATTTAAGTAAATTGCGTTAATTTAGTTTAGGAAGATGACCCCTTTTGTCGAATTAAACGAACATGTGGGTGGGTGGGCGTGGGTGTGGGTGTAGCACTCGAAAAGAATTTCTTAGAAAAGGAAAATATTTTTATTTCAAATGTTGAAAGCAAAATTTTTCTGACCCGTCTCGCACATTTATTTCAGCCCACACACATATATAGTTCATAATCTCTCTTCGTTGCTCTTTCTTCACACGAGGATCAAGCTAGTGACCCCACCTCCATGCTTGAACTACAGCGAGTTCTCTTGAGATCTTCATCGCGCATAGCCATACACACCAGGCTCATCTGGTACTGTCCTGAGAAAGGCGTCTAGTCTTCATTTGACTAATTCTGTTGACACCCGTAATGCTCCTGATCTCCTTCGGAAACTGGTTGAATAATCTTGACCCCTGACAACCAAGCTATTTTCTGTTCGAGCTGAAGGTGTCCCTTGTCTGGCCTATAGTTTGAGAACACTTCACATTCTATCTTTCCTATTTTCCACTGTTGTTTGGGTAGTTACTGGGTTCAGCTTCAGGTTAGGTACCAGTTTTACCATTATTTTCCACGTGTAAATTATGGTATATCTCTCTCTTCTTCTTTCTAGTGAATATACGGTAGATTTAGTTTGCGGAGTCTTTGCCAGTAGTTGAGCTCTATGCAACCATCAATCTTGGCTGTGAAATATGTTTGATTTTATTCTAGTTTATTAATTTCTTCCCTTTTATATGGGAACGTCAAGGTTGAACAGTATTCAAATTTTGGTATGACCAGTGTTTTCAGCAGGGGTTATTACTTTATTGTTCCTTCTTTTAAAGGTTCTCAGTACCTGTCCCGCGATGCTTTTTGCTTTGTTTATCGCTATCTGATTTTGTGTCTCAAATTTTGCATCATCGGTAATTATAACACCTAAATCTATTGCTTTCTTGCTTCAATGAATTTCGTGTCTACATGATGTCTGTTTTAGCTCCTCATTTCTTCCATATCTCATATCTCAAGAGCTGAAATTTCTCGGTGTAAATTTCATGTTGTTGCCTTCTGACCACTTATATATTCTGTTCGTGTCCCTCTGTAAAGCCCCCACTTCTTCTGCATCACTGATTTTTCTGATGATTTTTTTATCGTCTTCAAAGGATCTTACTATACTGTTGTTGGTTATTTCATTGGCCATGTCTGTTAGCAATATATATATATATATTATATATATATATATATATATATATATATCATCATGCATGAACAGGCACGATTTTTTATGGTGAAAAAATCGCCCCTACCAGGGTTTGAACCCACCACCTCTTGCAGCAGAAGGCTGTTAAAAGTTAACAGCCTTCATACATTTTTGTCATGAAAAATGATGTGTGTTCATGCATGATATTCCATTTACAGAACCCCAGCGTTGCACCAGATAGTTTGAATGAAATGATGGTCATTACCTGGACTGCGGGAGGGTTAACACGTAAGATGCCTCTGGACGCGAAAGCATTATGCATTTCCTTGGTTATTTAAATATATGACATGTTGTGTTAACTTTTTCCAGTAGTGGCTAGCACCCTCACCTTCTACTCATCACTTCAGCCATATGTCTTCTTAACTATGGACTTCATGATATGAAAATGTTTGTCTCCACTTAAAATCGATATTTTTAGTTTTATTACTTGTATTTTTATTTTAACCTTATTTCTGTTTTAAGTTTTTATTATTACATCTGTAGTAAAGAGGTTAGTTTTCAACAGTAAAGATGTTCATTTTCATTTCACATACATCACTCTCTAGTCTTGGTCTTTTGGTAAATTGCTTCGATATTTCTTGTCTTTTCAAAAGACTTTTCTTATTTTCATTAAACATGAAGTGTTTAAACGTATTAGTGGTGCCTCAAAAGTAAATTTAAAGCAGGGGTGAAACATTGTCTTTATTTTTTTTACACTTATGATAAATAATAATAATAATAATCATTCAGGAAGCCCATAAACTGTCACAGCGCTCAGGTCAACTAATGCGGTCAAATGCTTAACGCCTGTATTATTATTTTAACACCATCACCAGGATTCGAATCCTTGACATGATTGTTTTCACTTCGCTTATGGGGAAACGGTGTTTCACATTGAACTACGAACGCTGAAGAGAAACCGCTCGTTTTAAAATACCCGCGCCAGATATATCCGTAATAGTACTTCGTAAGCCCGATAAAGGCAATGGAAGTGTTATTCTAAACAGAAAGTAGTCTTTAAAGAAAATATATGGCATATTAGAAGACGGATCCACACTCACTAAAATTAACGACGAATCGCTAAGCAATATCCTTAAACTTGAACATAAATTAAATCGTAAATATTGCGAAAGATAAAAAAAAATTACACACTCAGCGAACGAGAGTATAAGATGCTGGGCCAAAACCAGGTATCTTATTTGAACTTCCCTCCGTTTAGAACTGTTCTATCGGTTGTTGGTACCTTTAATTATAACTTGGCTAACTATTTTATCCTCCTACTCTCCTAGTTCTAAAAAATCCATATACAGTAAATGATTCTTTCTAATTTACTAAAAAAATAATATGTCCGATGACTGTACTTTTACAAAGACGAGCTTTGATATCGTATGGTTTCATTATTCATTAATATTTCTTTTGATGAAGTTATTGGCCTTTACCTTAACTTATTCATATAATATTCATATATTCATATAATTCACCAATTTTAAAATGAGGTGCTTCATATAATGAAAGTCTGTTAGGAGTAGCAGGAAAGCTTCATTTTTCTGTTCATTGGCAAACAACATAAACTAGGAGTTCCCAAAGCGTGACCTGCGAGCCAAATGTGTCCTTCAAGCAGACTCCGTGTGTCTCGCGGTACAGTAGAACTTATACAAACTCACAGTGAAATTATAGCTTTTTTACAATTAGAAGATTGGTCAAAAATGTCGTAATTTTGTAGAAAATGTGCGGAAATCTAGTGGAATTTGTTTAAAGAAGGAAGAATTTTGTTTCTTCAACAAATAACTTTATTTTGTATTTTCTCTAATTACTTGAATTCAGATGCAAAATTTTAAGAAATTTTTAATATGCGGCCCGATACCCAAGGTGTCCCTTTGAAATGGCTCTTCATGAGTGAAACTTGGAGAAACGCTGCTATAAACAAAGAGGCGTAATGTCACTCTAGCCCCTCCCTTCCACCATACTATCAAATAAATTTCTTTCAATCACTGAAAATAAATACTTAGATAACTATCCTCGTGAGAAATAACAACAAACAATCAGCAGGGCCAGAAACTGGCACAACGCTTAGGCCAACTAATGCGGCCAATTGCGTTAACTCTTACATTATCATAAACCAGCAACATCAAGAGCCGAACTCCTGACTTCAGTGTCTTCACTTCATTTACAGAGAAACGTTGTTACCAAATGAATTACGGGCGCTAGCGTCCTCAAAGGTGCATTCCCGCGTTTTACCGACCCTACGTCGATCATACAACTTTAGGCTTTAAGTCACGTGACCATATTACGCCTTTCTTACTTTATCTAAACTGAAAACATAAAAATATAAAATTCACGTCCGAAATTGACAATGAGAACGTTACAATGTTTACAAACTGAACGTAAACAAAATCATTTTACAATAACATCAAGGAAGTTCATTTTCCCACTATGTGTGGGTGACTGTGGCTCAAGAGTTGCCTTTAACCTGAGTATTAACAGAGTAAGCTGCAGGTTACTCAACCTAATCCAGGAGCCAGCAGGTGGGAGCAAACTAGAGCCTCGTCGGTCAGAGTTCGTCACCATAATTAGTGAGTTACCAGACGTTTTCACATGCAGTAACTGATTTTAGAAAAAATACTTTTACAGGAATTGGTATATCAAATATAACTTTTTAACATTTTTAAACACAGGAAGCCCCATAAATTATTGTAAGGATTCATTTAATCGTTAATATATATATATATATATATATATGTTACAGTCAATATCTAAAATCAGGCAATTTGTAAATTGACTGAAATTTTAGGCAATGTGTCAAATTGTGACACACGCAAAACCTAACCTAACCTAACTTAATAAATTTTTAGGAAACATATTGAGAAAGATCAGTGGCCATGCATATGCAGCATTACCAGAAAAGTTAGGTTAGGTTAGGTTTTGTGTGTATCACAGTTTAACACATTGCCTAAAATTTCAGTCAATTTACAAATTGCCTGATTTTAGACAGTGACTGTAACATATATATATATATATATATATATATATATATATATATATATATGGGATGAATTTTACAATTAAACACGTTAAATAAATGAATGATGCAAACCCATAGCATTTTGTTTTAATGTACATAGGCATCTGTTTTTGGCTTCTTGTCTTTTCCTTTCATTCCCTGACGTGGTGTACTGTTGACTACATGAAAGGTCTTGGAATTATTTTTCCTTTTCCCTGTGAGTCTGTATTTGATATATACTATATATATATATAATTTTTTTTTTTGCTCTAATTACAAACTTTATCATAATAAATTATTTTTAAGAAGTTTTTATTAGGTTTTGATTTCTCTTTAAAGTTTATCGAAAAACTTCTCGTAAATACTATATTTAATTAATAATAAATCAACAAATATGAACGTTACGTAAACATAAAATATAATTCAAACTCTCTTACTATAGCTCCCATAGCACAGTTCACATAAAAAAATTATCTGCTCTAGTGAGGAAATTTTTTTCACAAATTTATATTAAATGTATTTTTTACCAACCAATAGCCGTGCAGTTGGATCCTTTTTTTTCACCTTAAGGATCGGCTTCGGAATTTCTTTTGTTTGTCCCTAATTTATAAGTATTCTTGTGGTGAATTCAATTCATCTTGTATTGGAAAAACATCTCGCCAATTTAAAATGTGTATAGACGAGCGTAGAAAACTAAACAGGTGAGCAGGTGCATTACTAAGAAGTCCCATTTGCTCTAAAATCAAGAATCATCCATATAACGCCTCTTATCCTATAAAGTATAATTTTTAAATCCTTTATCAAGCAGACAATAAAAACGCATTTTTCAGGACACAATTTGTATTTTTAAACATATGAATAATAAAATGATCAGTCAAGATGGCCAAAAACTGTCACAGTATTCACGCCGGACGAACGAGGCCCATTGCACTAATTCCTGGATTATTATTAGCAAGCATCATTGGTAGTCGAACCACTAACCTCATTGTCTTCACTTTGTTTATAGGGAAATGGTGTTTATCCACTAAGCCACGAGCTATTCGTACTGTTAAAATTCCGTCCAATAAATATGTCCCAAATTGATATGGTTTCACTACCGAATCTTTTAACTGAATTACACGCACCAAATAAAGTTATTTCCATTCATTATGAAATGGAAAAATGAAAATTAACGAAATGAATTAAAACTGGCACGTGATTACATTTAAAATTTAATTCATTACACATCAATACATCCTCGCATGAAACGAATTGGTGACGCGGGACAAACTTCCACCAACAAAATTCTAACACAACACCAATGTAGAGAAGGTTGACAAAAGTAAATAGACACCACGATGACTGATCTTAAGGACATAATAAAGCTCATCACTGAAACAAGAGGCTAAATTTATTGAATCAATAAATTAATTATATTTTTATTGATTTTTATAAAATTTAAAACTATGGAAAAACCGAGTGTCTGTTTACTTTTGTCAACCCTATATATATATATATATATATATATAATTTGGCGAATTTTTGGAACAGTTTTTACGGCAGGAGGTACTTGTTCCTCGGAGATGGACTTCATCTTAATGACGTTGGAGCTGCGCGTTTAGGAAGACTATTTCATAATACTGTCTCTTCTTTTCAGGCTGCCGTAACTCGAACGGTCCCAGCGTAAATTCCATAAATTTCCACTGTGTTCGCGAAGGTGTCGCAATTACAAACAATTTGAAGGTTCTATCCTTAAATGCTCGTAGCCTACGAAAAAAAAGAAACGAATTTTTTTCTTTAATTGCTTGTAAAGACTATGATATAATTGCGATAAATGAATCGTGGCTTAGCACTGAAACTCGTGACTTTGTAGGGGAGTATCAAATTAAAGGTTATAGACTTTTTGTTAAAAACAGAATAGGTAGGCGAGGAGGCGGTGTTATGTTGTATATCAAAGATAATATTGCGAACGTTATAGAAGTAAAGCACACAATTCCAGAACTGATAGATACGACTATAGCAGAACTTAAATTGAACGATTTCAAACTTGTTGTTGCGGTTATATATAGGCCCCCTAATCAAACAGCTGATACGGACGAAGCGTTATATCGTGAACTAAAGAGAATAATCGGTAGTGAGCAGGCTTTAGTTATGGGTGACTTTAATTGCGCTAACGTAAATTACGATACAATGCAGGGAGACGCGGAAGGTAATCGTTTAGTTAATTTTCTCGAGGATAGCTTTCGTATTCAAAAGGTTGGGGAACCTACGAGGTTGGACAGTATTTTAGATTTAGTAATAACTACGGATGATAGGCTAATTACTGATCTTCAAGTAATAGAACCGTTAAGCAATAGCGATCACAATATGGTAGAGTTTGTCCTCTCAGTAAGTCACTCGAAACCAGCTAACTCGACTAAAATTCCTAACTTCCAGCACGCACACTTTAGTAAATTTCGAAATAAATCGTCACACGTCAATTGGGAAAACGTAATGGGGAATTCCAACGCAAAACTAATGTGGGAATCGTTCGAAACAGTATTTAGGACTATAAATGAGGAATGTGTACCGTACAAAATTAAGCGTGCGAAAGTAAACAATAAGCCCTTGTGGTTTACTTCTAGAGTAGGAGACATTATAAAGAGTAGAGATAGGGCTTATAGGCTAAATAAGTGCGATAAAGACAATTTGTGGTTACGAAACAACTACATATCTCTAAGGTGTGAAGCGAAAAGTGTAATAAAAAGGTCCAAGCGCGAATTTGAAATCTCCATAGCTCGTGACGGTAAAGAAAACCCCAAGCGATTCTTTCAATACGTCAATAATAGAAATCCAGTAAAAAGCGTCTTGGGCATTTGAAAAATGTAAACGGAGATCTAGTTTCTGAAAACAAGGAAATGGCTACCTTGCTAAACGAATTTTTTACGGTCAGTTTTTACTATAGAAGATGTATAGTAAAACCTCTACGGTCATAGACATAATACCTTTTGATAATGGTAATATTTTGGATAATATAGTGGTTAGTGAAGGGGGGGTAATGCGCTATTGATAAAATGAAAACGCGTAAATCACCGTGGCCGGATTCCATATATCCCATACAACTAAAAGAATTAAAAGATAGCATTGTTGTGCCGCTAGCAAAGATTTTTAATGCGTCTATTTCTGAGGGGTGCGTACCAGATAATTTCAAGTTACCAAACGTAACACCTATCTTTAAGAAAGGAGATAAAGGTGCGGCGGGAAATTATAGGTCAATCAGTTTAACGTCTGTTGTAGGTAAGCTACTGGAATCAATAATTAGGGATCGTATAGTCGAACACTTAGAATTCCATAAGCTAGTTAGAAATACGCAGCACGGATTTAGGCGAAACAAATCTTGCTTAACTAATCTTTTAGAATTTTTCCAAAGCGTGGTTGACGTTTACGATAGACATCGGGCGGTTGATGTAGTGTATTTAGATTTTCAAAAAGCGTTTGACACTGTGCCGCACAAAAGACTCATTGAAAAAACTAAGGCTCATGGAATCAGGGGTGTAGTAATAAATTGGCTAGAAGAGTGGTTGCGAGGTAGGAAACGGAGGGTGGTCGTTGATGGAGCGGAGTCGTGTTGGGCTAATGTAGCGAGTGGCGTTCCTCAGGGTTCTGTATTGGGCCCATTGCTTTTTCTTATATATATTAACGATTTAGATGTCGGCCTAGTCAGTACAGTTTCAAAGTTTGCCGATGACACGAAACTGGGGGGTAGGGCGATTAATGACGAAGATAGAGGTAAAATCCAGGAAGATCTGAATAAAATCGTTGATTGTCAGTCACATGGCAAATGAGATTTAACGTTGATAATTGCAAAATTTTGCATATAGGTTCGCGTAACGGTAATTTTGCGTATAGTATGTCAGGGAAAGATTTAACAAGCGTAGAGCAGGAAAAAGATTTAGGAGTTATAGTCACTGGTGATTTAAAAATAGCGAAACAAAGTACAGCAGCGGTCAATAAGGCGAACAAAGTGTTAGGTTTTATAGCTCGAAATTTTGAGTACAAATCGCGCGATATTATAGTTCCACTTCATAAATCATTAGTTAGACCCCATTTGGAATACGCGGTCCAATTTTAGAATCTGCATATGCGCAAAGATATAGACAAAATCGAACGAGTTCAAAGACGAGCAACTAAGATGATTCCGTCGCTTAGGTCAAAGTCGTACGAGGATAGGCTTAAAGAGTTAAAAGTGACAACACTCGAGACTAGGAGGCTAAGGGGTGATCTAATCCAGGTTTTCAAAATTATGAATGGGTTCGATAACGTAGATAGAGATAGCTTTTTTGAAATATCTCAATATAATAGGACTAGAAATAACGGGTGTAAGTTGACAAGTAGAAGGTTCGAGACAGCAGTTGCCAAAAACTTTTTTACGCGTAGAATAGTAAATAGCTGGAATAGTTTGCCGGTAGAAGTAATTAGTAGCACATCTATAAACATGTTTAAAAATCGATTAGACAAATATGTTGATAGATTGGGTATAGTTTAAGGTAGTAAAATTAAGGCTTTGTGGTGATAGATCCCACAGCTCAACACAAGTGTTGTGGGATATATGGAGGCAGCATCTTGGGTTAGGGGATACTCTCTGTCCTTACACACCCCATTTAAAGAGATTCCTCTGCCGAGCGGTGCCCCCATAGTACTGTGAGGTATTGAAAAACTCATGATCTTCACTTGCCCCACAAACACCTTTAAATGGGAGACCAAAATGGGTGCACACACATTTCTACATTACTGTACAGTCTTTACAGCCACACCTACACCTTCCCTCCTAAGTATATATTGTAATGTATATGGTTGTAAATTTTGACTTGGTCCGCAATCGATATGGACCGTGACTTATTTTTCGTTGCAAGGTACTAGTATTGATGGATACCGTAATGAAATTGACTGGATTCTTTGGATCTGATATATTTGCACGTCCGTTATAAATAGATATAGAGTGTAACATATTTGTTGATGGTGGTCTATTATGACTTGATCCTCTGGATCTAGAGATTCTATCTTTAGTTTTAAATCGATAATTAATTAGTTTTTAATTGATAATTATTTAGTTTTGCAAAAATTGGTCCTTGCGAATGTACAAGCAGTTGGTACAGAAATTTCTTATGTTCTTGTGGTTCGGAACCCACGTAAAATTGTAGGTCCCCTCCGCCACCACGGAGGACATACACAATACACGATTATGAACACAGTTAGGTAGACCAGCCATGAGTGGATCTTAGGGTCTTTGTTGGTCTGAAACATTATAACATCTTCCGATTGCCGGTCAGATATGATAACCATTACACTATCATATCTGACCGGCAATCGGAAGATCCCGGGTTCGATTCCCGGGTGGTTACCTCATTTTTTCATTTGTTTCGTTCTTTCGCTCTCATCTTGCGCGGGTAATTCTCCTATACAAAGCGTCGTTCTTTACGTTAATTATACTGCGTGTTTGCAGTTATAATATTATATATATATATATATATATATATATACGCCTTTCAACCTTTCAGGTGTGACGTGCAATAATTCCTCATTTCACGGTCACATATACTAGATATGCGATTTAACAAGGCCAAAACAGTTATATTATATGTTAATGAAATATGAAGCGATATACGCGTTTTCTCTCTTCATTATTATAATCATTATTGATATTGTGATTGAAGACCCGAGAATGCATTAGAAAAATTTGAGACAACCTAATTAGAATTTGCATCTGAACCTTAATTCAAATTAATGAAGTCAGCGGTGTCTGTTCTTCGCTCGTCTCTGCATGTTTAATATAAGGAACTTGAGGGTATCTCTTTGATGTTCTCCCCTTCTTCCTTTTGCCGAGCATCGCTGAGGATAATTTCATTGATCTCATACCATTTGAACTTGTCCTTGTTTGCATGTATCCTTCATCCTTTAATGTGATATGGTTTAGTTACGAACTTGCTTCGCGTCATCAACATCGTGACATTGGTGGTGCGCCACACTATAAATGCATGACAACTTCCGTCAAGATATGCGAATTTCAACAACGTTTAATATATTTGGCGTCTGATGGAGGTTACCAATAATAAAAAAAAAATATAATATATATATATATATATATATATATATATATACACACAGAGAGAGAGAGAGACAGAGAGAGAGAGAGAGACAGAGAGAGAGAGAGAGAGAGAGAGAGAGAGAGAGAGAGAGAAATATAGAAAGTATTTTGTTTCTCTGTGAAATAATCTCAATGCCAACACCTCGTTGGTGTAGTGGTTAGCGTCGCTGACTACGAATCCATCGGCCCCGGGTTCGAGACCCGCCGGCATCCGGCGCGCAGCAAAACCCAGCTGTTCATCCTTCCACACAATAAAGAAAGTGGTTGGTAGATAAATGGGTACCCTAGGTGGCCAAGTGGTTAAGACGCTCGGCTGCTGATGGGGCGTGGTTCGGACTCCACGTTAAACTGTAGGTCTAAGGTGGAGTGAAAAGCTTGACCATCGTCAGAATGAACAATTCGGGTGGAAGCTAACCAAAGGTACCATATATATATATATATAGAATTCTCTCTCTCTCTCTCTCTAATCGAAATGAATTCCCGGGGACAGACACTTCACTCACTAATATCAAATTATCCGTATTATCTCTCCTTCCAATTTTCTCCCATTAACATAAATTACAATAACCTTTTTCTCGATCGAAAATTGTTATCTCGTATTCTTTTGTTCCCTTTTTGTTACCTACTTATTCATATATATATATATATATATATATATATATATACACTATATGATCAAAAGTATTCGGACACCCCGGAAAATCCGCATTTCTGCAATATCACCTTCGCCGAAAGGTATGCTGGGAAAAAGCGTGGCGAAACTATAATGCTGAGGTGTTCTGTTAAGTTATCAGTAACTGTTGTGAAGCCATGCCGCGCGGACGTGAACTCTCCGAGTTCCAACGTGGACTCGTCATCGGATGTTATTTAAGTAACGTTTCTATACGAAACATTGCAGCCAAACAGGATATACCAAAGTCGACTGTAGCGGATGTTATCATGAGATGGAAGCACGACGGTGCAACTAACGCGAAAAAACGTTCCGGACGACCACGCAAACTGACGGAACGTGATAGAAGAAGTCCCGCACGTCCTCTGCCGCTTCCATCGCTGAGGAGGTAGGAAGAGCATCCGGTACCTCCGTTAGTACTGTAACTATCCGCAGAGAGATGCACAGACTCGGTTATTATGGTAGAGCAGCTGTACACAAGCCACTGATTACAAAAGTTAATGCCACGCGTCGTTTGGCCTGGTGTGTCTCCCGTTCCTGGACCGTGGAGGACTGGAAAACTGTTCTTTGGAGCGACGAGTCGCGGTATTCACTCTTCCAGTCTGATGGGCGTGTTTGGGTGTGGCGACAGCCCGGAGAACTGCTTCTTCCTGACTGTGTACGTCCAACGGTGAAGTTCGGTGGAGGGTCCATCATGGTATGGGGTTGTTTTTCCTGGCTAGGGCTCGGCCCGTTGGTTGTTATACCCACTACCATGAACGCTGACGTTTATCTCGACGTTCTGGACAATTCGGCCCTCCCTACACTGTGGCAATACTACGGAGATGGCCATTGTTTGTTTCAACAGGATCGAGCTCCCTGCCATACTGCAAGGCGTGTGCAGGACTGGTTTCGTGAAAATAAGGTGGATTTGTTAGACTGGCTGCTCAGAGCCCCGATCTCAACCCAATCGAGCACATGTGGGACGAACTGGAGCGACGGATACGAAACCGCACACCACGCCCGGCTTCACTTGCATCTCTTGCATCAGCTCTGCAAGAGGAATGGCGAGCCATTCCTGCACAGACTTACCGAAAACTGGTGGAAAGTATGCCTCGACGTGTTGACGCTGTAATAAAAGCAAAGGGTGGACCTACTGGTTACTAAATGCCATAATAAAACCATTTTTCCCAAAACCATGCGGTGTCCGAATACTTTTGATCATATAGTGTATATGGGTGATGCAAAAAAGGGGTCAAATTTTTTTTTTTTCAATTTTCAGGGAGACACCCTCCTATTTTATTCATATTCCTAAGGAAGCATTGTATGCCAAATTTGGGGTTGAAAAAGAGAAAATTAGAGGTTGCTACCAAGCTTTAAAAATAAATGTATATCAGTTTGTGCTCAAAAATATTGTTTTGTTGATATTTTCGCCGGAGCCGGTTTGATATGTACCTAGTTAACCTAGTTTGAAAAAAAACGATGACATTCTAGACTATAGTACGTAGTGAGCTCATAAAATAGTAAATAATAGGCACGCTGATTTCCGCACCACCCTCTGAGGTACAGCGTATAGCGCGTTAACTTTTTTTTATGTGGAAGTTTCCCCAGTAGGCATATCATAACCACTTATGTATGTTTATTTTCGTTTTTTGTGAAGCAAGAGTAATGTTTTCTTGTTTTTGTTTGAGAGTGACGACCTGTAACTTTTAACAATTTGAAGAAGGTATTGTTTCTGCTCTTCATCATTGGTTATCAGTTTGTTGTATTCCTCCATCAGTCGTACACCTCTTTCCGCAATGTCGTTTACCACTTTGAGTCCATATGCGATATCTCTTGCATTCGCATAACTTTCATCATCATTCCATTCTTCAGCATCTTTTTCAAGAAAAGTGCAAGGCACCTCTAGGATTTCAAAGAATCTTTTTGTGTTCGCAGTAACGAAATCCTGCAGTTGTTTCTGCCCAGCTGATTCAGGATTTATTGATGCTCGTTTGCTCGGTTTTGAGTCAACTGGTTTCTGCAGAGCATGCTTCATTTTGTTTTTTGTCTCATGCGAAACAGCTGAATCAAAAAATGCAAGCGCCACAAGCTCCTCAGAGAGGTACCACAAATGTCTCAAAAACTTATTGAGTGCAGCACTTGCAATTTTGTCATCCTTTTGCTTGTAGAGCTGCAGACTTTGCACAAAATGCAAATCTGAACGGGGGGCGCATGAGGGTATGGGTGCCAGGTACCACGATCTGATGTATATCGCAGCTGAAAAGCAGCAAACATCTCTCAGTCCTTTTTCCTCTCTCTCAGTTAGTTTAAACTGAGATTTAAACATCCAAATTTTAATGCAGAAAATTAGCTTGCCCATCCATCGTGCTCTGTGATAAGCTCCGGGTGCTTTAAAGCTGATTCCTGACTTGGGGGCACTACCGATGAAAATGAGCGTTAGCTCGAGCAATTCCTTGTAGTCATCACGAGGCTGCTGTTCATCAAGCTGAGCTTGAGCAAATTGAATGAGTTCTTCAGCATCTGAGATTTTCTCTGCAATGTTAGGGTCATCTGTTGCTGTTTGGTAATTGTTCTTGTCAATTTCCACCCACTTTGCTTTGAATCTCTTAAACAGTTGTATGTCAGGGCCACTAGAAGATGGCAAGGAGACAGAAACTGCAGCTTCTAACACTATTTCGAAAATATGATGTCGGCAAGCCAGCCACAGCATATCTTTATCCAATCTTTGCTCTAGTAACATACAAGCACCACTCTTAGAACCTGTGTTGGAGGCAGTGGTGTCAAAACACATGCCCTTCACTTGGTCAGATATATTCCACTCCAATACTAACTGATGGACAGCATCTGCAATGTTTTGACCAGTTCCTCTGGCAAGTTTGGGAATACCAAGAAGCTGATCAACTCCTTGGCCGGAAATTAGAACTGGCAGTCGATCAACATTTTCATGACCAGTAATATCTTCCAGTAGTTTGCCGTCCCAATGTATTTGGAGAGGGCAATTTGTTTCGAAATCCTGCTTCAAATTTTCTGCCATTGTCTTGCGGTTCCTTTGTCTTGCTCTCCGTATCGATGAATAGCTAACACTGTATTCTTCAGGGTTTTGCCCAAGAGCATTGATTGTTGGGATCAAGATTTCCGAAGCAGCTCTATCACTTACTTTTGCAGCATCAAGAGATACAAGCATTGAAGAATCCATAAGCTTTGCACTCTTAGACTTTGATCTACTTTGTCTCGAAGTTGATGGCTGCTGAGGGTCAGCAACAAATTCTTCTTCTGATTTTGAACTATCTTCATTCAAACTTGAAGGACTTGAACTTGAGAGCACTGCTGCTTCGAAAACGGCTGTTTCCCTCTTTCTTTTCTTTTCAAGCAATGTTTCCTTTTCTCTAGCAATCTCTTCCATTTGTAAAAAACTTTATCCACTCCAGACATTTTGCCTTTTCTTCCTTTTTGTCGTTGCAGCATCAAAAACTCACGATCTTCATCTATCTTTATCATGTCAAGAGCACTTGCATGTGCAATGTCAAACAGATCTTGCAAGTCATTTTGCCAGCTCTCTTGTTTTTGAAGTAGTGCAGGTGATTGCTTCTTCTTATTATTTCTGTTCTTCTTTAGTTTCTCTCACTCGTTGAAAAGTTTCTTTACTCTCTCCACGACATGACATTTAAACACTGTTGGGATGCGTGCCTTTTCCCACACATCCATAACATCTCTAGCAGTCAACAAAGCCGCTGTTTTCACCTGTTGCTTTTTATTGATCTTGTAGTTCATAAACAATGCTAATGTTTCCCTTTTAGATGGAAGCTGGGTTTCTTTGAAGGACTCTATAGGATGTCCTATGAGCCAAACAACTGTTTTGTGACGCGTATGCCGCTCCATGAGTGCAACTCAACAACTGCTATACAACCACTCTCAGCGAAGGCAGCAAAGATACTGAGTCAGTGACGCCGCACTTACACTGACGTGGCCGCCACAGTGACGTCACAGCAAAGAAATGATTCTAGAATGTTCGGCCACGGCGTCTATAGCAATGAAAGGGATGAGAAGGTTTACGGAAAGAGGTTCAGAGTCTGTTATGACTGCTATATGTTGCTGACTACCATTTTTGATGAAATCTGCAAAATAAATAAATGTACAATAAATACAAACTGAAAAATAACAATATACAAAATGTTCAATGGATGGTAGCAACCTCTAAAATGTCTTCAATTGTGCTGAAATTTTGCATGTTCAGTTTTTACACTAAATTAAATAAAATTAGAGGGTGTCTTCAAGTTTTTGAAATGATAAGTTATTTTGCATCACCCTAATATATATATATATAACCGAATGCAAGTATACTTTTCGGGAAAAATATCAAAATTTTAGGTGTTTATGAAATCTTATTTAAATTTCGATATTCAACGTTTCACTTTACAGAAACTTGTTCATACTTTTGTACTGGTTTTGTAGTATGTATGTATGTATGTACTTTTCTCTCTCTCCCTCTCTCTCTCTCTCTCTCTCTCTCTCTCTCTCTCTCTCTCTCTCTCTATATATAATATATATATATATATATATATATATATACACAGTAGGGTGGTCTGAAAGTCTTGTTACCCCACATTTTTCCTTTGAAGAAGTATATATAGATATCGTTAGTGGGAAATGTGGACAGTAATAGATTCTTCTTCGTTTCAATGGCTGACACAAGCTCCTATAGTGTAGAAGAATGGCTCGTTGTGAGTGTATGGGCTCACGAACGTCCACAGAGTGGAAAAACCATAAAAGATGTGCAACGGGATTTTTCGGCAAGATTTAACAAAAAAGCCACTGCTAAAATGAAAATATTGTCATGGGAACGTAAGCTGTTCACGACTAGATCAATTCTGGACAAAAAAAAAGGACTGGACGACTGTCAACAAGGCAGGAACAATGTGCAGCAGTGGCGGCTTCAGTGCTCAGATCCCCCAAAAAAGTCACTACGGAAACGATCGTCCGAACTCGGTATTCCAAAAACAACAATGCTAACACACATGACACGTAATCTGCAATGGAAATCCTTCAGGCCTGCGTTCGTCAACGAGCTAAGTGATGATGACATATGAAAAAGAAGTGCAGCATGTGCAAAGTTACTTGAGGATTTGTAACGCTCCCACAACGTGGCAAGATTTCTTCTCAGATGAATGTGCAATTTATCTAAGCGCCCGTAACAGGAATGTTTATTTCTGGAGTAAAGATAACGCACATTATTATGAAGAGTTAGAGCACAATCCACCACATGTCATGATCTGGGCCGCGATGTCCAGTAAGCATTTGATAGACCCCTATTTCTTCGATGGTCCTGTCACTCAACATTCATACCGAGCCATGTTGAGGGATTGGTTTGTTCCAGAGCTCCAAAGACTGAATCTTCTAGCGGATTGCTAGTTAGCCCCTGCCCACTATGCCATCAGTGTCAGGGAATTCTTATATGACATGTTTGAGGATAGGTGGATAGGGATAGGATCAGCACATTTGGCAGCGCCAATGGATTGGCCTCCAAGAAGTCCTGATCTCTCCTCCTGCGATAACGCGCTGTGGGACATTATTAAGGACTGTGTATCCAAGGAAAGATACCGGACAATAGAACAGTTGAAGGAGGCTATGAGGGTTGCATTTATACAAATCGACAAGGCTATGCTGCGCAAAATATCCCATAGGAAATGGCGCCGTATCATTTTGTGTCACGAAAATGATGGTTGTTATACTGACCTTCTGGATTCTTAAAGAGACCCCCTCCCTGACTGGTATGTAATGTAATGTAATGTATGTACTACAGCACTTGTATACACGTCTTGTCCCTTTTTATATGTTAAGGACCTTTTGACGGGGATAACAAGATTTTCGGACGACCCGCTGTATATATAACAGGAACGCCACTGTGGTACCATATTTTGATTCATTCTCTTCAGGGGGCTCATCTTATTATAATAATGCCTGCAAAAATGTCCCCCACTACATAAGCCAAAAACAAGGTCTCTGAGGCCCGGGAGTTCCAGTACCCCTTGTCTCTTGCCTAACGCCCCATCCCCCTCTTTCCGGAGTACTTCCCTGGTCGATTAGTGTCTACAATCTCCTCCTACCGGTCATATAGAGGTCTACACATGAGCCATTTTTTATATATAGCTGATGTTAGAATGATGTGTCCACGAAACAGATGAGTAAGTACCATAAAGCCAAAGAGAAGCATTAAAGTAATTAAAAATAATTAACAAACATATTTTATCTAAGAATCTGTTTCCCATTCTAAATGGGGTAGAGATTGCATTTGAGCTCTGAACGGAATACACACACACACACACACACACACACACACACACACACACACACACACACACACACAATACAAAGCGATCACCACTGGGAGTAATGTACAATCCCAGTCTTAGGGATCCACTCGCCAATCTTGTGTCACCTTTCATGATAAGGTTGGGGTATACTTCTAGTTGTACGTCACAAACCACTTTCACTCCTCTCTGCTTCTTGTTAATTCTTGTGCCACTTGAATAAACGTGGAGTTGATATTAACATATTTACTAATTTTATCATTCCATCTTTTATGCGGCTTCCTCTACTTCTGACACCTACACATTCACTATTATATACCTATATACCTTTTTTCCACAATTCTGTCATCATTTAATCTTACCGCATGGCCTTACCCTTGTCTGGAAACCCTATTTCTTCAGCTGGAGGTAGATAGGGGTGATCTCCGAGTCAGCTGAGCCCATGGTCGCCCGCAGGATTTTTTCCAAGGGGGGGCAAAATTTAATGTATTATAGGTAGGAACCGGAGCAAGCAAAAAACTTTTGACAGGTGCTTCAGTTGGCGCTGCCAACTTGGCGGGATAATTTTAAGGGGGGACTTCTGAACAAATAAAAAGGTAGCAACCTTTTATCATGCACACAAATAAAAATTTTCACCCTTTAGGAGGCAGTTGGATACTTTTCAGCAAGTTTAGGATATAAATATTTTCTTAGAAAATATTTAATATATTTTCTTGGCATTTCCAGGGGGGGGGGGCAAGCGCCCCCCTTGCCCCTACCTGCGGGCACCCATGGCTGAGCCCGAGCAATCACAGAATAGGTCGCCGGACCAACTCCAACTGCCCGGCTGTGGGAATCGAACCCGAACCTTCGCAGCCTGAGTTCAATCCCCAACCAACTGAGCCACACGAATTCTGTGCATTAAATAAACATCCCATATAACGAACCTTTCTCAACTGCTGATACTCCTTATCCTCAACTCTAATATCACTGACAATACTGCTTTCTCAAAGTACTTAGTCCTTTCATGCATGTATAGCAATAACCCATTCGCATAAATGAATTAACATATCATAGTTATAAACGTATCATAATTATCAGTTCAGATTTGTGATATTAAACCTAGTTAATTGTGTGAATAAATTTGTATGTATTCCCTCTTCTCGAATAATTGTAACTTTAAACAAATTAAGGACAAAGTATTCAAACTAATTATAAAGTTAGAAAATATGGTGAACAGATTGTTTGGGAAATTAAACATGATAATATGACTTCGCAAGATGGACTCAGATGTTTCTTTACATTTAAGGGTCGAGACCAAGTATAATGTATAGTAGTCTAAAACGTATGTCCTACAAAAAGGCAAATCCTTTTTGTGTGCATAATAATAAACCTTAAAAAGAACAGGATAAATATAACACAAAAAAAAACATTTTGCGTAAAAAATTCAGTTAAAAAAAATTAGCGGCAGTTTTTAACATGTACATTGAGGCAAGAATTTTCACCAAAATGTGGGAAATTCTTTCATCGAACAAATGTCCTCGGGTAATGACAGTATTTTCATGGAACTTCGATGTTTGATGAAATAATATTCGAGGAACCGAGTCCTTCAAAATAATTTAATCGAAGTGGGTGGCCGCCAACTATTGGAGGAAATGTCAGTTAAATACCATTAGAGTCTATTTTCATTACCCGAGTGTAATTACATGTATATTAATTTTACGTCAATCATGAACAACATACTAACAGCAACTTAAATTCAATACATTAAAAATAAATTTACCTCGTGTTGGTGAGATTCGAATTTTGCGAGCCGCCTCGTTACCCACTAGGCACCAAACGCTAAAATATTCTTTGAGAGCTTTATATATATATATATATATATATATACTCTTTCACCGTGGCTTTAGTACGTAGATTTTAATATTATTTAGTTTCTGTTTTATATATATATATATATATATATATATATATATATATATATATATATATATATATATATATATATATATACTCTATATATGTATATATATATATATTATTAGAATGATCCGGCATTATAGTTAATTTTTTATAAATTTTACTCTTAACCACTCGTTATGTGATCTGGTTTTGGAGATGTACACACGCACAAAAAATCAGTTTATTTCAACCACTTCAAAAAGACGCTCATCGATGTTAAAGTTTTACTGTAAGATTATTTTGCATAAAGAAAACTTAACAAGTTGTTATATTGCATAATCTATGTTTTATAACACTACATTATGGAAATGGAATTGTCATAAATTTTTTACAATTCTTTTTTAAATTGTAATAATATATGTGTGTGTATGTAAGTTATATTCAAACAGTCGCTACCATCCAGATCTTTCCAAAAGCGAGCTGACGTCACGAAGACATTGAATTCTACTTCGATCAACAGACTGACAGTAAAATGATAATGGGATAACCAGACAAAAGTTTTGAGGTAAAGTTCATGAAGAAAAATACAATAAATTTGTTAGGGGGCAGAAGGAAAACTTAACAAAAATCCCAAAATGGGTGTAGTGATGTCCAGTAACAGTAGTGAAACAAATGACAAGAGTACTTCAAAATATACGGATATAACCGATGATGTAACAGCTACTACAGGTGAAAATCAAGCCAGTCAGCAAATCGGTCCTTAGATCAAGTATGGAAAAAGCATCTGACAAAGAAGGCATTGCTGAACTCAGAAGTGACTTCTGCACTGGAGAGAACGAATATCACCGACAGACAAGCTGTATACATAAATGTTGATGGCTGCTGCATTAGCGCTGCTGGGTAATGATGCAGGGGATCTCACTATTTCGCGCACTTCAATCAACAGAGCTCGAAAGATGAACCGTTGTACAAGTGTTAAAAAAAATCAAGAGGGAGTTTGTACCAAGAGCCCTTTAGATGTGCATTGGGATACCAAACTTATGCAAGATTTCACCAGAGAAAAGTACAATGTAGATAGGCTGTTTACCTTGGTCACATGTCCTGATACAGAGAAACTGCTTGGAGCTCCAAAGATTATTAGGGCACAGGTGAGGCAATGACAATGATCTAAACATTAGAAAATTGAAATGTTAAGGACGAAACTAAGGGCATGTGCTTTGAAACCACTGCTACCAACACGGGTATGAACACTGGGGCCTTGTTCGATTATAGCCTGCCGCCATCACATGCACGAACTCCCGATTGCCGATTTATTCACGATCTACTTTGGCCAATCAGAAAGTCCAGAGATTTCACTCTCAACAAATGGAAGTCAATGGACCAGTCCAACTTCTTACCATTTGGGGAATTAGAAGATGGATCCCAGATTGCACCCCTCCGGAATGAAGGAATCGTGTTTGCCATGGAAATTCTGCAATTAGAGAAGCAGCCAAGAGACAATTACAAGGAGTTTCTAGAGTTATCTATAATCTTTCCGGGGCAACCGCCGCTAAGAGGAATTCATTTTCGAGCACCAGGTGCCTACCATTTGACTCGTTAAATGGCAGAGGTGATCTGTTTCATAAAGATTTACATTTTTCGAGAACAGTTTCATTTGTTGCCTGAGGAGAAGAAAATCCAAGAGAAGCTTAAGTGTTTGTAACACAGAATTACATGAAGGCTTGATTTTCATCTCCAAAAGCTTCTAATGCCACTTTCAACGATCTGAGTTTTTTGAAGAAATTAAAGATGCATGCCAACGTCTTTGGAGAAGATGTGGCTACTACAGCTTGTAAAACCTTAAATAGGCATCTGTGGTACCTGAGTGGTACTTAGTTTGTTTAAGTCTTTTTTCTGACTCAATCAGTGACAAAGAAAAATCAATAATTGTTGAAGCTCTCAAAAGGCCCAGAAAATTGAACAACCTCTAGAGCAGGGGTGGGGAAACTTTTCAGTACCAAGGGCGAAAATCGATAACATAAACACCTCCGCGGGCGTCTGGCAAATTTTAAGCTTATATACAGCGTGTCCCAAAGAAATGTATACCCAATTTGTTCGATAATACCAGCTATGAGGATAATAAATATATTACTTTTTATATGTTTTTTAATAAAGAAGTTTCTCCTGAATCTAAATATGTAATTATGTTTATTAAAAATTGAAGAACAAAAAAGTTACAGATGTTTAAATTATAATTATTATTTTCGAGACTTCATGTGCGATATTTTCTAATATTTTAACCGACTGTTTTGAGATACTTATGTTTAGTGTTGATATTGAAGCATAAATGTTGTAATTATTAGTTAATTCAAAAAATTTACAAATTCCATGGTTAAATGACACTTTATCTAAGATGTTCGACGTCTTCCAGAACGTTGTTTTTGTAAGTTTTGCACAGTGCCGTCGGTTTCAAACTTATCTCGTATACGTGCAAAAATATTAGAAAATATCGCACATGAAGTCTCGAAAATAATAATTATAATTTAAACATCTGTAACTTTTTTGTTTTTAAATTTTAATAAAAATAATTACATATTTAGATTCAGGAGAAAATTCTTTATTGAAAAACATATAAAAAGCAATATATTTATTCTCCTCATAGCTGGTATTATCGAACAAAGTGGGTATACATTTCTTTGGGACACGCTGTATATAAGATGTATTTTAAAAAGCTATTTGCTTGGCTGTAAATAAATAATTTTTAGTAAATAATAAATACCTAAGCGGGCGAATTGAAATTAGCTCGTGGGCGAAATTTCGCCCGCGGGCGAGGGTTTCCCCACCCCTGCTCTAGAGGCTTGAGGGAAAGAGCTTCGGCAAGTTTATGGACAAATTTATAGCTGATTTTGCGACTTCAAGATCCAAACATCTATTCGAGGCCCTTCATATGGAAACTTCTTTTTTGGTTTATCATCCAACTTTGTGGGAAATTCCCGAGTGCTACAAGGAAGGTGAAAACACAACACAAAAGGTTATGGTTGTTAATGCTATTGCCGAGAGAGGAGTCAGCTTGCTATCTGATTTCAATCAGTTCCCTACTGTGGATAAGGATCAGAAGCAGTTTTTGCTACAAGTTGTTGAGCAACACAGAAAGGCTTTCAAGGACCTTCAAAATCCCGCCTAATGCAAAAGTGATCTGCCTTTTAAAATGCGTAGTCTACTTTTCATATTTTTTCAGTTTTTTTCAAGTTGGTTTTATTGTAAATATTGTGTATGTATTTTGTTGAAGTTCGTAAGACGAAAAGGAAATTTTGTTGAAGTTAATAATAAAAGGAAATTAAAGGAATATTGGAGAGTCTAGCAAGTTTTATGACTATCATAAATGTTAATCCTTTCACACATTTTGCTAGATGGGATCAGAAGTCGGTCTTCAGCTGGGCCTTCAATTTCTTTCTCTCATTCCTACTTTACCAAAGATAGGTATGAAGTACATCTTTCTTACTGACCGATCCCCGGGACAAAGACGATATTACCATCATAGTTATCCTCGTTGTTTTTGTTTGTTGTTAAAATCTTGACCAGTCAGATAGCCACCTGCCACCTTCTTTAATGTTTATTCATCCTTTAGATCTGCTAGATCACCAATTCTTTTATGAAAAAACAAAAAGTTTCAATCTCGATAGTTGGATTTAACACTTTTTGTGTGAATCTTTCTCATGGTCGGTCACATTAATAATGGTTAAGAATTACAAGTTTCCTACCTTTGTGATTTTGGACCACCCTGATATATATATATATATATATATATATATATATATATATATATATATATATATATATACGTGTATATTAGGGTGATTCAAATATGGAGGTAAAAATTTTTTTTTAATATTTTAGTGTTCAACCCTTTAAATGGTTCATTTCAGCATAAAACCAACTATCCTAAAATATTTTAGCAAATTTTTAATTTTTAGGGGTTGCTACCAGCAATTAAAAATTTTACAGAACGACTCAAATTGTCAAATTTTTCCACACCACCCAGGGGGTACAGTACAAGGCGCATTGCTTTTTTTTAATGTGGAAAGCTCCCCCGTAGGTCCTACCATAACCACAAGCATGCATAATTAAACTAGCATGATATTTGAGACATTAGCTGTCCTTACTTCATCAATGTTTCTTTCTTTCTATCAGGGTAAACAGCCCTGTAGTTTTTCACTGCTTGTAGCAAGAACTGTTTTTGATCTTCATCATGTGTTAGTATTTTATTTTATTCATCCATTAATTTTACTCCTCTTTCCGCTATATCATTCACGACTTTCCACTGTTTGATAGATTTCTTAGGGAGTTATACTCATCATTATGCCATTCTTTAGCATCTTTGAGTAAAAATTTTGAACTAAATTCTGTTATTGTAAAGAATCTTTGAGTATTTGATGATAAAATCTTCTAATTTCTTCGTTGGAATAAGTGCAGGATCTAGAAAAGCCCGTTTTGCAGGAAGAGTTTCTGTTGTATTTTGCAAGGCCTTTACAATTTTGTTTTTCGTTTCAGTAGGCACTTCATCATCATAAAAGGCCAAGGCTACCAGTTCTGATAGGTACCAGAGGTGACCTAACAGTTTTTTAATAGCAACAAATGCAATTGTGTCATTTATTTGTTTGTAGACTACAAGATTCTGTAATAATTCCAGAGCAAGACGAGGAGCGCAAGATGGCACAGGAGCTGTAAACCATGCCTTTACAAATAACCGAGTAGCAAATAGACAGATGTCTTTTAGTCCTTTTTTGTCTTTTACTGAAATTTTGAACTGAGATTTGAACATAAAATTTTTAATGAATATGTAATTTTGGCCATCCACCTAGCCTGATGAAGTCCCGCTGGATGTTTAAATTTGATTCCACCTTTTGGTTCACCTCCCAAAAAAATAATTGTTAACTGCAATAGTTCTAGGTAATTGTCTCTTGGTTGGAATGTATCTAGTTGATTTGTTGCAAACATAATTATGTCATCTTTGATGTCATGAATATTTTCATAGATATCTGGATCTGATAATGCTGTTTCGTAGTCCTCCTTATTAATGCTTGACCATTTTTCTCTGAACTTCTTAAAAAGGACTATATCTGGGCCAGAAGATGGTGATAAAGACTTTGAAACAACAGCTTCCAGCATAATTTCAAATATATGGTGTCGACATGCAAGCCACAATAAATCGTTGTCGAATTTTTGTTCTAGAAGAATAGCTGCACCATTTCTAGGACCAGTATTGGCTGCCGTTGTATTGAAACACATGCATTTTATTTGTTCGCAGATGTCCCATTCAAGCGATGTCTGATTGTTTGCATTAAAAAGAGACGCATTTCTGTCACTCAATTTTGCAACATCAAGACTTCCTAGTAATTTATCATCAAACAATTTTCTACGTTTGCCAACCTTACTTTTCCATGTTGAAGGTTGTGCAGCACAGAAACCAGATTCATCACTTTTACTCTCTTCTGATTCTGATGATGTACTGGTGAGTATGACAGCCTCTTCATTCTTCTTTCTTTTGATCTCTTCTTCTGCTTTCCTCTTTTCATAACGTTGTTGCTTTTCTGCTGCTCTTTGCTCTTTTTTAGCAACAGCCTTATCAATGGTACCCATTTTTCCATGACGTCCTTTCTCACGTTGCATTTTCAAGAATTTCTTATCATCTTCTATTTTTATAAGCTGCATAGCATTCTCATGAGCAATGTCAAATAAGTTTTCCAGTTTATCTTTCCATTTTTCTTCTTTATTATTTAAATTTTGTGATCTTTTCAATTTTGTTTGCTTTGTTTTTCTTAAGCAGCTGTCATTCCTTCAGTATTCCTTGAATTTTATCTACTACATGTATTCTTTGTTTGGCTGGTATTCCTGCTTTTTTCCAAACTGCTAGCACATCATCTGCAGTAGAGCAGCATGATTCTCTAATGTCTTGCTTTTTAATATTTCTGTAGTGCATGAAGAGGGCCATCATTTCCTTCTCTGATGGTAATACGGATGTTTTTAGTACTGCAGAGGGCTGCCCAATTAGCCATACTTCAGTTTCTTTTCTTGTAGAACTTCTCCCAAATGAGCAACTGGGTGATGGTGAGTTAGGCCTAGCTTCCATAATCGATTAATTGGTATCAAAATTACGAGTTCCAAGCAACAATTAAAAGCAAGCTAGTATATAAACCATTAATTAAAAATTCTGAAATATAAACAATTAAACATAAAATCATAAGTTGCAAAAACAAACAAATTGAAAAAGAGGGAAACTTTGACGCCTGGTAGCACATAGTAAATTTTATTTAAAATTCACCAAATTTGGCATACACTACTTTTTTGTCATAGGGAACAAAAATACAGGTTGAACAGTTAAAAAAAAAAACTTTGATTTTTTTTAATCACCCTAGCTGTATATATATATATATATATATATATATATATATATACGTGTATATATATATATATATATATATATATATATATATATATATATATAAAATGAAAGATGAATCATCAAGAGTACCTCACGGGTCACGATTCATGATTTTAAATACTATTCAATCATCAGGTGTTTTAATGACTGATCGTTTATAGTCTCGATGAAAATTCTAGTCTTAGTGTATTAGAGTGACATGTTGTAAATGAATCAGTACCTCTCAGCCACCAAACAACCATATTTAACTATTCTAGAAAGCCTTTCAATAAAAGGTACCATCCTATCACGAATAATTACAATAACATTGAGGTGTGTGTATATTACATTTTAGATTTTTAAATTATTTTAAATGATGTTTTAAAATGTACTCGCAAGCATTCATTATTTTTATTGTTCCATTTGTCCAAACTTTTTAATTTAAATTACAACCTTTGACGCATTAATGGTTTGATATTTTAGTTATTTTAATTATAAAAAATAACTGCCTTTGCTTTTAAACTATTTTAAATACTGTTTCAAATGAGTGACATTTTGAAATTAGAAAATAATTAATTAAATGTTTGCATAGATTTACAGTTAATAAGTATTGCGAGAGAGTTCGAAGTGTCAGGAATTAATAATATAAACCCAAATATAGAATGTTTTTTGATAACATATACTGTACATATATAAGAGCAATCCAAGAATAAGCATCTCAAAATCCCCAATCCAAGAAAAAGCACCCCAGTTAGACCCCAATCCAAGAAACAGCACCTCAGTTCGACCTCAATCCAAATTAAAGGATTTTAGCATCAACATTCCTCAAAAAATTTGTCCAGGTCATTGCTTGATCGCACTTAGCACACAGCATCGCTTTTTTAAGATTTTTTCCCTTACACCAATTTATTACTGGCAATGGATCTTCAACCAATAATGGTAACACTTCAGTTTGAAAAGTTGATGCTGTCATCTTGCCCTCAAACTTGTGATGGTTTTTACATTTTAGGGCTTATTTATAAATAAGAGGGCCACTCAATATATTTTGCCCCACCTTTTTTCTTTCTTTCCAAGTTTCTTTGTAAGTTCCAGAAACTTTGTACACAAGTAGTTATATACCTTTTTTGCTAGTTTTTATTTTTCCACATAGTCTCCATCCTTTTCTACGGTTTTCCTCCACCTCGAAACAACGGCCTTTATTCCTTGGTGGTAAAAGTCCGCTGTGTTCCGCTGGAGCCACCTCTTAACCCCTTCAACAACCTCATCGTCACTCTGAAACTTTCTTACACGAATAGCATCCTTCATTGGCCCAAACAAATGGAAGTCTGAAGGTGCCAGATCCGGGCTGTATGGAGGGTGGGGTAACACAGTCAAGCGCATTTTTGTGATGGCCTCTCTTGTTTGCAAACTGTTGTGTGGTGTTGCGCAGTGGTGTAGTCGTAATTTCTTCAGTCGGGTAACGCAACAACAATTTTTCTTATATAGCGTTTCCATAAAATTCTACAGCGTTTTTATATTTTATGTATAGTGCTTACAAGAAGTCTCACCCCTCTGTCTCGTCCCAAGCTAGTCTGTTAGGTATAAAATGGGCGGTCCTTATGGCAGCGGAGGTGTGTTCGGATTGGTGCACATAATTGCTCTAACCCCATCAATGACGTCCACATTAGCTTTGTGTTCATCACTCTATCTATTTATATATAGAGACATACTGTATATAGATATATATAGAGTATGCAGGGGATAACGTGTATCAGTCCCAGCTATGGTAGTTGTCTTACAATTAACAGTCCCAAGTGCAAGTTACGTTAACACCTCCACATAAACTACCCTGGACTAATATAACATACGTGAAGCCCTTACCCAGAAACCATTTAAAAGGTGTGATTTAAAAGCTCTCTCTCTCTCTCCCTCTCTCTCTCTCTCTCTCTGATCACACCGCATCCCATCAGAGGTCTTCAGCAGGGACATCGGCAATGTATCCATATAACGTTAATAATAACCGAAACTCGGGGAAAATATACTCTCTGCCTTCCGCTCTATCCCAAATCCTTTTCTCTTAGTAACCTCTTAATACAAACTAATCTATCATATTTTGCGACTTTTTAACTCTGGTAGGATTCAATTCCATTCCTATAGTGTAAGAGATACTTAAATTCATGTGTGTATTATGCCATAGGATGTGCGTAATAAATAATAATTTTTAAATAGTTGGAGCGTTCAAGTCATCTGTAATATCTATAGACTACCCCTCAAGCCCACTCTCAACACTTAGATTCCCCTAAGACACAGGCGTCTTCAAGTAACATGAATGCGTGGAGATCTAAGGTGTTAGATTCCATATTATATAATTTATGTGCTAGGTTTAAGAACGCTGGCACTGAAGGATGGAAGGAAGGGACAGTAAAAGCGATAATAGGCTTAATGAAGGAAGTAGAATGAGGATGGAGGTAAGCGTTGCTATGTCGAAGGAAACGAGGTTAGGTGGGGCTGGATGTCTGGCTATGGTGTCGGAGAATTGACTCAAGTAGATGGACGCTTTACTGGACAGCAATATTGCCGGATACTGGAAGAGGTGCTGCTACCCAGTGTTCGTGCGTATCTGATTCCAGCGCCGGAACCATTTTACTTAATGGAAGATAACAGTCCCATTCATAGGAGTAACGTTGTGAGAGCGTGGTACGAAGATCACCCAGAGATTATTAATCTAATTCTGCCACCACGTTCTCCTGATATGAATCCGATTGAAAACCTTTGGGCAATAATGATTAACGAATGGGAGCAACGCAATGAAAGAACATTTGAAGCACTTTTAGCTCACACGAGGAATAGTTGGGAGAGCTTAAGCCGAACACCAAACATTCCCTACAATCTGGCCTCTTCTATGCCGCAACGATTGCAAGAAATTATTGATGCCGGAGGAAGCTATACGAAATACTAATGTTAAAGCCATGACGTAAATGTGTATCGAATATATATTTATGTTAATATAAAATTTTATTATATTTTTATGTTTGACATCTAGAAAAGTATATATTGTGACCATGAAAGAACTTTACTTATCCTTAGTTAGAATCTTTTCTTGCAAGTCTACGCTCGTGGAGATGATAATATATGCATTGTTGAAACAAACTATGAGAAGGTAATAGTTTCAGGAAAAAAATAAAAACTGGCAAATCGAGGCCATCACATGTTTATGGGAATTGTCATATGATATGCTACCAATAAACTCTTATATACTATTATATACAGTATACTATATTACGTAATAATTACGATGAACAAATCAAATGCAAATTTCTCTGATTCACGGCCCACCAGTCTTGCTTTAGACTAATGACTTTCATAAGATGGAATAGGTTACCACTTAAAACAATGGATAAACTATCTATTAGTGAGACGACCCTGACTTCCTCGAAATGCGAACGCGTGAGAGGTTCACTGAGGAATTTGGTCATTAGATTCTTCACGTAGGATATGTATCACAAACAACAATATTGACAACAATTCCCAACAATTACTTAATATCAATCATTGCATTTGAGCAAATAATTTAGACCTGCGTCAAAATAACTTAGATATCATGCCATGATTTGGGATATTTGCCGAATTAGTCGTTCTCTATAGTCTACAGTACATATTGAGACGGTATAATGTAATGCCCAGCTAATATTATGATGACTAGGATTGCTCCATAACCATCCCAACATCCGAAACATGGTCATTCTGCTTCTTAATCATTTGTATTTTAAACACTAAAATGTAGCAGAAGTGACGTAATAATGGACGTCATTCATTGGGTTAGGGCAGTTATGTGCACCAATCCGAACACACCTCCGCTGCGTTATCGTGCAAAAGAAGGACGTCTTCCCGTTTTCTCTCCGATCGAACTCGCTGCCATTTTATACCTAACAGACGAGCTTGGGACGAGACAGAGGCGTGAGACTTCTTGTAAGCACTGTACATTCCCAAAAACACGTTGAAATTGAAGGGGGTTAGGAATAGGCTGACCATACGTACCGTTTTAAACGGGACAGTACCGTTTGTTTTATATTTCCTGGCCGTCCCGTCGTTTTAATAAAAATGTCAATTTTGTCCCGGTTTATGTACTTACTTTTTCATGAATACAGAATATTACATAACCCCGTCCCTTTTTTGCCATCCCAATGTCCCGTTTTTGTCTCAAGGAAATATGGTCAGCCTAGTTAGGAAAGAAATATAGTTAGAAAGAGTATGTATTGCAAAAATGTTCAGTAGAAACAGCAAAAAATATAAAAAATATAAAGTAAAATAAAACCAGTAGGGTAACGCTAAAAGTAAAATAAAACCAGTGGGGTAACGCCGTTACCTTGCGTTACCCCCGGACTACACCACTGGTGTTGCGTTATCGTGCAAAAGAAGGACGTCTTCCCGTTTTCTCTCCGATCGAACTCGCTTTATACGTCTCCGGAGTCTCTGTAGGGTAGAAATATATGCCTCTGAGTTGATTGTTTCTCCTTTCTTCATAATGTCCACCAGAATCACCCCTTTCATGTCCCTTTCCTGCAGAGGGAGCCATTTTGAACTTTTTCAGATTCAAAGTGGTGTACCCAAGTCTCATCCCCAGTCACAATTCGTGAAAGGAAGTCATCCCCTTGTGTCTCGTATCGAACCAACGACTCAGAAGCAATTTCTTTTCTTTGGGCTTTGTGATCTCCAGTCAGTTGGCGAGGAACAAACCGTGAACACACTTTTGAGTATCGCAGTTGCTGAATTATCGTATTCACACTTCCTTCACTAATTCCTAGCTCCAGTGATAGCTTCTTGTATGTGACGCGCCGATTTGATCGAATGATGCTGTTAGCACGTTGCACAATGTAAGATGTCACAGCCGATGCCGGGCGACCGCTGCGTGGCTCATCATCCCTCTCTCCGATGATCTCACACGTTTAGACCAGCGTCTAACTGTGCTTCGATCAACAACAGCATCTCCGTTCCGTAAACGTTTCGTAGACGTTTGTGAATATTTCCAACTGTTTCCTTCTCTGCGGTTAAGAACACGATAACAGCTCTCTGTTTACGACGTACATCACTGTCAGACGCCATTTTCGAAACTGCGTTAACCATCGGTTTTATACAAGGGCGTTTAAAAGCGGTTTTTTACAAGAAGGGGAGGTTCAAACTGGAAAAATCCGGTTATGTGAAGCGCAGAAAGTTCAAACTTACTGCCCAAAAAACATTTCAGCTCCATGGCCTATTATTTAGCTAAAAAAAGGGGTGGGGAAAAATATATTGAATGCCCCTAGTATGTTCAGAAAAGTTTGACGAATAACCAGAAGGCAAATTATACTAAGTTCAACTCAAAATAACATTTTATTATATAGCTAACTTAAAATTGAAATATGATAAACATGAAAAAAATTAAGGAACTTCTTTATAGCTACCGTATTCAAATCTAAAATTTCATACCGATATTTTAAATGATAAGATACTATGTTGAAACTTAATCAAAATAGGTACGGTACTATGGTCTAACTCTTGCGGATATCCAATGCAATGGTACGGCTGACTCTTCCAGTTGTTGCAGAATGGTCCTCTACTCCATAGGGAGGTAGAGGGATGCAGCCCACTCTGCCTTTCCTAACCTTCTTCCCAAGGAGATTCCTTTGAAATTGTTAGTCTTAGTTTACTTTGGGGCTAATTTTGATTTAATACGAGTAGGTAGCTAGACCTATGAGTGATTGTAAGATTTAATATAATAGAACCATAAGTAGATTCTAAAGCTGATTTCTAGCTCTAATATTTCATTGTGTTGAATTTTGAAAATATCTTTAAATTAATAAATTGGCCAGATAAAAATTTGCAATATTAAATTTAATGGCAAAAGTTGCCTGTGATAGTTCAATATGATAGTAGTTCAATATCAGTATATTTAACTAAATATGTAATATGAAAATATATTTGGCAGAAATTTGATTTTACATGAGATCCTTAATAAGAATCTGTATAAATTTAATGACCCCACCTAGCTCAAAAAGCGAAGAATGTGGAAAATTTCTGCTTTTGTTGTCCTTATTTGAAGGGAAGACCGTTCGGAAACCTGCGGGTCGTATTATAAGTTTCGTAAAATGGATTAAGTTTAGTTAAAGCCTACCGAAACTGATTAAGTTTTAAATTTAAGTAATCTGGCCAAATTAGGTCGGTTATGGTAATGTAAATTTATAAATATTCATTCATATACTAAATTTGAAATTGATCATAGCTAACAAGGCTTGTTGTTGTCTAGGCGAATTGGCCCTAAACAGCAAAGGTCTGAGTTAACTACGAATCGTTGAAATGACTACGGTAGTAATGAAGTATTGAGGAATCTCCAGTTTATTTTTACGGGCATGACTGCTGGAATTAATGATAAAGAGTTATCATTAATGGGAAGTATTGTTTTAGTCTAATGCATCAAGTTTGGCTTAACAATCCTTACCTTCACCATTTAATTACTTCTTGGTTCAGTGACTGCTACTGTTTGGAAATCTTAGGGTCGGGACTGAGTTAGTCACGACCAGGGACCTCGTATCTCCTTTCCGTCGTCGTTGTGGTCAAATTCTTTGTTTTACCCCTCCATGATCCTGTAGTCTTGCGTGGGAAAAATTTATAACTACAATGGGGGTTGCTTGCACGGCAAAATTCTAAAATTCCAGTATGAACGGTGAAAGCGTGAGCGCCGAGAGCAAAATTGCTCTCGGTAGGTTCAAGAATCGCCGAGCTGAACTCGCGATTTTTCGAGGTGTCTTCTGCTTTTCAATTTTGCCTCTTCTGTGCAGGTCGTTGCACATTTTCTGGAAAGGGAAAAAATTCTCCCCCACAGTATTTGTTCTTAATTTTTATGGCTCCTATTTTTCTTGTAGGTAGGTATTATGATGATTTTAAATTTCAGGTTAGGATGTTAAAGCCACTATCATGTTATGCGTACCGTACACGAGCTTTGTATATAAAACAATACTTATTAAGGATACGATTAATTTTTTTAATGTGATCTGAGGTTTGTCTTTTTTTTTCGGTACAGTACCGTACCTTTTAAGGTAGAAAAACTTGAGCCATTTTAAGAATTATACAACAAAAATTTGCTTCGGCAAAGTTTTCAATATCAAAACCTACGATAAAATTATTGAATGCCCCCGGTTAAGTCAATTGAATGCCAGGTTAGGTTAACTGTACGACCTTGACAATTGGTTAGGTTAAATCGTGATATTTTCGTTAAAACTAACGAAAATATCACGACTTAACCTAACCAATCGTCAAGGGCGTACAATTAACCTAACTGGGCATTCAATTAACTATTTTAGAGCAATTAACTCCATTGTAACACCATTTTAACTCTATTTTAGAGCAATCCAAGAATAAGCACCCTCGTTCGACCCCAATCCAAGAAAAAGCACCCTAAATTGATTTGGGGTGCGCATATCGAGATTGAATATAAACTAAGGCAATAAAAATATTAGTAAAAACAAAGTTCTTTTATTTAAACCCTTGTTATTATCTAAGTAACATTACCTTTCGATAAGTAAAATTAAAGGCGGTAGACCATGTAGAACGAACAGCCATGTTTTAAGGTTCTCTTTTTATACAAGGTAGCCACAAAGTCCTTTTACATGAAAAACAAGGGCAACATGCAGATATGCCGTAATGTCACTGCAACGGGACTTTGTGGCCACTCTGTGTTTTGTGCTTCAAGGAATACTTACAGTTGTTTGATCATTCATTTCATGGTCAAGCTAATTTCTATACCATACTTATACACAAACCGTTTTATAATATATATATATATATATATATATATATCAGAGCTGGGCACTTCCGCAAACCGCAAATTCCGCAATTGCGGAAGTATGTTTTTCGTTTGCGGATTGCGTTTGCGGCAAAGTCATCGCAAACTAGTGAATTTGCGTTGCGGAACTAAGACCGCAAACGCAAATCTTTCCGCAAATTTCCCATGTGGCCACTGGCCAAGCCCGCTAGTGCTGTGACGCTGCTGTCACTGGCCGCCAATTGGCTGGCAGGCAGCGCGTCATCTTTCCCGCCACTCCGCCGCCCCGTGCATCTTCCCGCCATCTCACACAAGCCAGCAACTCCAATCGCCTCTCCAACAAGTTGGCGAAAGAGTTGGACAGTTCAGTTGGTCCTCTGACAAGGAGAAGAACAAGGAGCTGGAGCAGAGCATGTTCCCCAAACTTCACCGCAACGCCTGGGTTCATGTTTTCCTCAAGTATAACACGGCCATCCCCAGCTCTGCGGCCGTGGAGAGACTGTTCTCCCAGGGGTCAGATATAATGAAGCCCAAAAGGGCCAGCCTGACCTGGCCTCTGACAACTTCGAACGTCTCGTGTTCATGAAGGGGAACATGGACTTATTAAAACTGGATTTGGCTCAGTTACTGGAGGAGGACGACTGAACTTGTTGACAAAGCCAGAGGCGTACACTTGTAGAGGCTAGAGGGGTTGAGTTGTACAGTGAGTTCAAGTTGTGTACAGTCACAGTGTTAACTTAATTTAACTTGTGTAATGTAATGTGTGTACAGTTACTACAGTTACAGTACAGTCTTCTCTAACGTGTCTAAGTCTCAAAATTTATGAAATTCAAATGATTAAATTTATTATTTAATTTATTTACTATTTACTTGCAGGAGGTGTTTTTGTTCAATATAATATATCAATATATGTAGTATTTTTATTTCTTCTACAATAGTGATTTATTGTAATAAATTATTTAGCCTTGTTTTTAATAAAAACAAGGCTAAAACATTAAACATTAAAAAGATATAAAAACTTTTTATACCTCTTTAATGTTTTGGATACTTTTTATACTTAAAATTGCGATTGCGGAATTTGCGGTTTGCGGAAGTGCCCAACACTGTAAAAATTGGAAATATGGTTTGCGTTTGCGGATTTGCGTTTGCGGCACCAAAAATGGCAAGCAGTTTGCGGATTTGCGGTTGCGGAAGGTAAGGTTTGAGTTTGCGGATTTGCGATTGCGGAAGTGATTTTGAGTTTGCGGTGCCCAGCTCTGATATATATATACAGGGGCAATGTCATAGCGTAATTTTTGGGGGGTGATAAGTTACGGTAAACACTCTCTCCCTCCCAACACAAATTTACAAACGCACATAGGTAGTTTGTTTTGGCTCTTTATATATCTCTAACTGAAATTACACCACAGTATCCTGAGGCGACCACTCAATCTGGACCCGAAAAAAGAAAGTGTATGAAAAACAAGCAACTTCCTGGCTCACATCCCACAATTACAGAACACACAATGAGACAAAAAGCTCTGCAAACACAACGCTAAATTTGAAAGTAGTAAATCTTCGTACAGTAACGTAAAATTCTCGATTGAAACTAAAAAAATAAAAATTGTTGACAACAATTGTCGCATGGGGCTCCTCGTTGCCTCGGGGCACCCTGCAATTGCAGGAAATGCGGGGATTGCAGGGCCCTAACGCCATTAGTGTATATATACTGTATATACACCCCAATTTTGATTCGAACCCAGTACTTTTTCAATAAAAGGTGAGGGCTCCTACCCGTATGATACGATAAAGTATATATATATATATATATATATATATATATAGAGAGAGAGAGAGAGAGAGAGAGAGAGAGAGAGAGAAGAGAGAGTATATTGCCTATATATAATGTAAATATTCTTTAATCACCCTAATAATAAAGAAATTTCCCTTCACCTATATTTTTAAAATAGGATCATTAACATAATTTAAAATCAACAATAAAAAACTTCATTTCGTTCGGGATGATGAAAGTTGGAAGACGGAATATTTTTACGAGACTTAACTCTCATGAAATTATATGCAAATTACCCCCAAACTTAAGAAAGTTAATTTTCTTAAACGGTGCTAATAACGCAAAATTTAACAAATATTTACAAAATCTGGCAAATTAGATGCTTCTAAAGTCTTTTGATGATGTTTTGACGATAATATTAATTAGATTTTGATACTGATATCAATTTTAATTTTACCCATTTAATTAACAGCAAATTTGAATTATTAAAGTTATATATTAAAATATTATTAAAATTAGATATATATTTGTGATATTTTCTACGGGAGCCCTTCGTGTGGGTGTTAATAATTCAGGATCACAACTTGCTTATGTGAGCTATATTAACCTAATTCACACTTACTGTAATTCATGAATCATGAGTAACCAGCCTTCTAGATGTGTTTATCATTTCAACTTGATCCGTTGGGTTCTATTTAACTATTTTATGTAAAACTGAGAATACTTCGCAATATCAGATAGATAATTGTAAACTTAGGCCGTGACCAACCTGCTTTATATTAATTTTAAAAAATTAATCAACCGCGCAATATTTCATGTAACTTAAAACTATGGGGGTGTCACATGACATAAACAAGACCAGTAGGCATACGCAGACAGCGCAGATCTCACAAAACTGAGATATTTTTACTCACAACAAAAAAGGGATCACCTGAAGATCAGGGCCCCCAGCTTTCTTTAGTTAGCTTTATAAGGCTAACTAACGAAAATATCACGACCTAACCAAACCATTCGTCAAGGGCGTACAGTTGACCTAACGATTGGTTAGGTTAGGTCGTGATATTTTCGTTAGTTAGCCTTATAAAGCTAACTAAAGAAGGCTGGGGGTTTCTGCGCGTATGTAGAGGAATTACGGCATTTGATTGAGTGAGGCCCGTGGTGTAATGGTTATCATATCTGACCGGCAATCGGAAGATCCCGGGTTCGATTCCCGGCTGGTTACCTCATTTTTTCATTTGTTTCGTTCTTTCGCTCTCATCTTGCGCGGAATATCCTATACAAGCGTCGTTCTTTACGTGATATATATATATATATATATATATATATATAGATAAAATTTCTTAAAATATAAATTGTTTAATTTTTGCCAATTTATTTGTTAGTGATTGAATTGCCCTAATTTAGTTAGTATATATACATATATACCTTACCTTACAACCTTACAAAGGTTCCGCGCGATGATTTCTCATTTCGCGAAGGTCAAGCTTGTCGCCCCTCCTCTCAAATATATATATATATATATATATATATATATATATAAACTTGGTTTTATTTCCTCTCAAATGTTTCCTCGCATTCTGACGAAGGTCAAGCTTGTTGCTCCACCTCAGACCTACAGTTCAGCGTGAAACCCGAACCACGACCCACCACGGGTGGTCAGAAATTACAAATTTCTCGCCGGGCTTGATCTCACGACCTCCCGTAAGCAGCCCAGCGTCTTAATCACAAGACCATCCATGGTACCTATTTATCTAACAACCAATTTTTTGTTATTGTGCAGAAGGATGAGCAGCTGGGTTTGCTTCCCGATGACTTCCGTCACTTATTATAATCGAACCCGGGGCCGGTGGATTCGTAGTCAGCGATACTAACCACTGCACCATTGAGGCGCATATATACACAGTAGATTTATTTATTTATATATATATATATATATATATATATATATATATATATATATATATATGTGTGTGTGTGTGTGTGTGTACTTTGATTTTTTCTGTACCTTTGCTGTCAGAGATGTTTCGAAATTAACCTTCAGCATTTTCGCCTATTCCACTAAAATTTATATATATATATATATATATATATATATATATGCACATTTACACACTCGTATATACTCTATACACTACTTTAAGAGGACGCATTATAAATTCTAAATGTGCAGTAAATGTTCATATAAATTTGGTTTTTATGAAAACTAAAATGAAAATTCTGTAAATTAACGAGAGGCTGGAAGTCGTACATTTTAAACTGGTTAATAAAAATGCTTATTATGGCATTAACTCAAATTACATTTGGAGGATATGCTACAAAAATATGTAAAAACTGGTACCAAAAGTTTCGCTAATTTCACATAAGTTAAAAATCATGTGAAACTTTAATGCAGACCATTCTCTCACACAATGTTTGAGTTTTTATACGGATCTTTTTAACGATGGCAGTTGAAAACCACCTGCAAGCCAGTACAGTTTTAGGTGGTTCTAGATTCAGGCGTTTTTCATGCCTTATTTTTTTGTTATAAGAGAGAGAGAGAGATAAAGGAACTATCTGATTAAGACTGATTACATTATGAAGCAACTAAATTACAAGAGCAAAAACATCAAAGGTCAAAAGGTGAGGGTGTGAAAGAAAAGCAGGAAAAGGCGAAAAACATCTTATAAGAGAAAGTTACATCTTACTATTAAGGAAAAGTTTTACACTGTTTCTGTAAAAAAAAGAAAGAAGAAATTTAAGTGAAACCCTTAAAAATAAGTGAAATTTTATTCATCGTCTCTAATGACCTGGACGAGAAAAGGCTTCGATCACGAAACTCGAACAAAAATTTAATTTGCAATTACACTCGAGACTGTGAGATCAGTTAATATTCTTTTAATTCATTATTAAAAATTCGTACAAAAATGTTTAATTTTCGTAATTCAGACTTGGTTTATGAATCTTTTTACATTTAAAAAGAGCTAATTACTTTCCACAGAAGAATGTACTTAGTTAGAACCTCCAAATACCTAATAATAATCATTCAAGATGGCCAGAAACTGGCACAGAGCTCAGGCCAACTACCGCCCATTGCGGTAACTCTTGTATTGTTATTACTAGCGTCATCGGAATTCGAACCCCCGACCTCAGTGTCTTCACTTCGCTTATAGGGAAATGGTGCATGTTACCCACTGAGCTACGGACGCTGGCCACGCTGCTAGTTGGAGGTCCGGTGCTAGTGCCTCCGAGCAACTGATACAATGAGAAAACGGAAACGGAAAAGGACAGTTTCTTGTCCTCCTGTTTAAATGGCAAATCCAACCATGCGATAAATGCACTAACTATTCCACCTTCCTAACAGAAAAATAAGCATGGGTAAATTTATCATTTGGATTATAATATGATAAATTGAACCATGCGAGAATGCGTTCATGGCTTCTTTGGATAAATTGATAAATAATTCACTGGGCAACAAAAAAAAACTTTTCGTGTCCCAAGAATGAAAATACCTTATTCTTATAGTATTTTCTGTGCTGAATCCAAATAAGTTTGTAAAATTTCTCTATCAGGTCTGGTTTTTGTGTGACATGCAATTTAAGTTTTAAAAACCCATATCGTTACATACTTATGAAAATATGATCGAACAACATACCTGTAGTTTAAAAAGTAGCTTGTTTTGATTTTCTGCTGTGCTTTGCCTCAGGCATGTCTCTCTTAAGAGTCCAGCAATAGTCAGCCAGCATACTGGGCTCCATTTGCCTTGGTAACGGTTTTCCATGGCAGAAATATCCTGATGAAAACGCTCACCATGTTCGTCGCTTACCGCACCCAGGTTTTCCGGAAAAAAGTCCAAGTGAGAGTCCAAGAAATGAACCTTTAATGAAATATTGCACCCCATTGCTTGGTAAGACTTAAGAAGATCTCCTACTATTTCAGGATAGTTTTCGGCCTTGTGATTTCCCAAAAAATTTGTGCAGACACTTTCGAAACTCTGCCACGCAGCTTTCTCAACTTCATTCAACTCTCCTTCAAATCTCTCATCTCTTAACAATTCTCTGATCTGAGGGCCTACAAAAATGCCTTCTTTAATCTTGGCATCACTGATCCGGGGAAACTTATTTCTCAAGTATGTGAATCCTGTTTGCGCTTTATCCATCGCTTTAACAAAGTTTTTCATAAGTCCAAGCTTGATATGCAAAGGAGGAAGGTACACTTTCTCAGGGTCAACAAGTGAACTATTCACAACATTTTTCTTGCCTGGAACAAGTGAGGTGCGTTTTGGCCAATCCTTCTTAACGTAGTGGTTTTGCTTGTCCCTACTGTCCCTCTCACATAAAAAACAGCAGTACTTGGTGTAACCTAGCTGCAACCCTAGCAAAAGTGCAATGACCTTCAGATCTCCACAGATATTCCACTTATATTTCTGATACTGAAACTTTTCTAAAAGCAACTTCATGTTGTCGTATGACTCTTTCATGTTTGCAGAATGTGCAATAGGTACAGAAGGAAATTTATTTCCGTTGTGAAGAAGGACTGCTTTCAAGCTGACTTTTGAGGAGTCAATGAACAATCGCCACTCATCCACGTTATGTTCATGACCAAGAGCCCCCATGACTGAATTAACATCTTTACAAAACACAAGTCCATCTTCATGGGAGAACCATTCTTTGAATTCATCATGGCGGCTGCGGAAAAAACAAACTTTAGTGTCACGTTGCAGTAGATTCCAACCCTTTAATCTTGAACCTAAAAGTTCAGCCTGCTTCTTAGATAATTTCAAATCACGAACTAGGTCATTTAGATCTCCTTGTGACAGTAAATGTGGTTCATTGGAGGAACAGGTAGCCTGGAATGTTGGATCAGAAATGTCTTCATCTTTTTCCTCGTGATATGCTACAGCTACGTTTGATTCCTCATCACTTAAACTTACATGTTCAGGAGGATTTGGTACTGGAAGTTGAGCACTGTGGGGAACTGGTCTCATTGCAGACGGTAGATTAGGGTATTTCATAAGGCTCTTTGTTTTTGAAGTGATGCCCTTTGTATTTACCAGGCAGAAAGCAGTCTGTTGTGTGATCTTTGGGTTCCCTCCAAATCATTGGAATAGCAAATGGCATGTGACGTGAACCGTTTAGCCATCCTGTAAGTAGTCTTACACATGTCACACAACAAATGTGAGGGGCCCAACTCTTGTCCTAATCGCCTACTTTACATCCGAAATAAAGTTCATAGCATTTTTTTACTAATGGTGTAAAGTTACGTTTCTGGGATTTTAAAGTTAGATCACCACATACATAACAAAAGGAATTAGGATGATTCAGACAGTTCCGCGGCATTACAAAACATCTATATGAATACAACATTGGTGTAAAATTAACAAGAAGCAACAGACACTAGCTGTTAACACTGTGACATTTACAAGCAGACTGACTTGGAGCTGCTCTACACACAGAAACTAGGCTCATGTCTGAACAGGTACAAACATGTTTCAACCTGCACAGTCTGCTGCTCCGACCAAATTTATCCTGCCAGCATTATCAGAACTTTCTCCCCAAAGGAATAAATTTTACTAATTTTACAGAAAAATTAATACAACATATATATAATATTAATATATTTTATTATAGTTATATTAATTAATATAATATATTATTATATTTATTATTTTTATAATGTTTTATATTATAATATTGTTATATACTTAATTATATAATATGTTATTATTTTTTTATCTGGTGATCATGCTAAATGAGGAAAAAATGAACATAGCGTCACAAGTAAACTAAGCCTGATAGAAAAAATCTGATTTCATATTTAGATTCAGCATGAAAAAGTACACTTAGAACACCAATCAAAACCCTTGTGACAAAATTGTTGTTGACCAATGTAATTAACACTGTATTGTGTTTGTAACAATTAAAAATATTTTTTCCCGTCTAACGTGTCGATTTTTAACCTAATTAAGATGTTACTTAAGCCACTTAAGTTACTTAATCCACAGAGGAACTGTTCACAACTTCTGAAGGTAACCAGCACAGATAGGTAGGAAGGTAGCCGTGTCACAGATCTTATAGGTAAAGTAATTCCCACACACACAAGTGCTAAACCGTTTCAAATCCAACTTCCAACCAGTGTTGCGAGTTGAGTTATCAATTAAACTAAACATGCTTCTAAACTCGACATCGTCGAACCCGTGTAAGAACTTGAAAACCTCGCTGAGTTGACCGCGCAGCTTCCAAGTTTCCAGCGAAAACAAATTCAGGGCGCGTAAGCGTCGATTGTAGCCCATATGCCTACGGAAAGGATTAACTTTGAACTGCACAGCGTACTCCAGGTGGGGCCGAACCAGGGAATTGTACAGAGAGAGCACAATCTCCTTTTTCCGAAATTGAAATTGACTCCTGATATAACCCAACAGCTTCTGGCTTACTTTTCTACCTCTACACTCTGTTTGGTAAACTTAAGGTCGCTGCTAATTAGCACACCCAAGTCCTTTTCCAAATCAGTGGTCTCGATATTACTCCCTAACATCGAGTAGTCCGACTTGGGATTGGCGTATCCAATGTGCAAGACCTTGCTTTTACCCAAGTTAAACGGCATTTGCCATTTTTCGGACCACTCTCCTATTCTACGTAGGTCCGCACGCAGTTACTCGATCGCTTCGGCGTCCCAACATTAGCCCCAAGCTTCGTACCATCAGCGAATTTGGCAATCCTACTGACGAGGCCAGCGTCAATATCATTTATGTAAATGATAAACAACAGTGGCCCCAAAACGGAACTCTGAGGAACCCCGCTAGTGACCGAGGCCCAACCCGAGCTAGCCCCTTTAAGTACAACCCTCTGCCGCCTATTCTTCAGCCAGTTTCCAATCCAGCTACTTACTTGCCCATCGATACCCAGCACGCGGACTTTGGCCATCAGCTGGCGGTGAGGTACCTTATCAAAGACTTTCTGAAAGTCCAGATAAAGTATACAAATCGCACTAGTGTTATCGTACTCACTCCACATGACATGGAGAAACTCGAGCAGGTTGGTGAGACACGACCTATGCCGCCTAAACCCATGTTGGGAGTCCCCAAGCAGCTTGTAGGAATCTAAATGGTCAACGATCCTATCCGCTATTATCCCCTCTAATAATTTACCTATGACCGAAGTGAGACTAATGGGACGATAGTTCCCTGGACTTTCGTGATCCCCTTTCTTAAAGATAGGGGTCACGTTGGCTTCCCTCCGGTCACCAGGCACCTGGCCCGTCTCCAACGATTTGTTGAAAACTATAGCCAGGTGGGGAGCCACCTCGTCGCGCACTTCCCGCAAGACTCTGGGGAGGAACTGGTCTGGCCCAGGAGCCTTAAACGCATTCAGTTTGTCTATTCTACAGGCAACGTCTGTCGCGGTACACCGAATACTATCCCGGCGAACACCGTCGTGCCTGACGCCTGGTACGGGGATGACGTGAGTGTCCTCCCTGGTGAACACTCTCGCAAAGTACTCATTCAGCACATTAGCGATGTCCGCGTCGGACGTCCGCAGCGCACCGCTGGGGTCCTTTAATGGGCTTATCATGCTTCTAATGGGCTTTCTACTATTAACATAACTGAAGAATTCTTTAGGGGTCGCCTTGCGTGGTACTACAACCGATTTCCCTTATATACCAATTCCATCCCCTGTATTTTTTTTAAAGTAGCTGCTGCCCTAATAGCTTGAAGGACAATGGGAAAAAGAGCCAGTTTCACCAAACAAAAATTAACCGCAAAAACAAGGGTAATTATTCTTAAGCTTCGACTAATTTCACAAGAATCAAAGAGGTGTAGAAACTGTTATTCCCCATTTCATTTTCTGTTATGAGAAAGAAAACGAATTTAAAGTTTTTTAATTATATTTATATACAGTTGTTGGGAAAAGACACTGTTCCTCATTAGGAAAAAGATTAAAATAGTTATCGAAACTCCACATAACATTGCGAATATGTAGTCTTCATGACATTTTTAATGCACTCAGGATTGAGCTTATACAGCATTAATTTTCATAAAATTCTAAGTCATTTTCGCATCTTTATTCATAATAATAAATTCCCTTTTACAATTAAATATTAAATGAAAATAATTCCATATATGTACATTCGTACTTATATTTAAACTATGAATGCATCAATTATTTTACATATATATATATATGTGTGTGTGTATATGTTGCATGTACACTAAAGATATAGTTCGTTTTCTTTCTTTTTTTATAATGGTCCTCTATTTTGCGATGAGTAAACCATTCTTAACACGAAATGAAATCCATATTCAATTAATCATTGATACAAAGAAAGTAATATGACACTCTATACACATAACACAGAACCTGTTCGTCTGATACACCTTTGGACCAGTTTTAGTTTTATAATATCTCTGGACGAGTCTCTTTTGTTGCAGATACATAAAATAATCATTTGACAAAGTCTTTATTCATCAAAATCCACTCTTATACGAACAAATTAGCATGGTCACTTCGGACATTTAGGTGGATTATTATTTTTAGATTTTTGGTCTACTTCACCAGTTGTTGTTTTGTGTGTAAAAGCGTAGACATGGTCTATTCTATTATTTTATTTATTTATTATTTTATTTACACATGCACGAGGAAGGTACAAAAGCTGTGGCGACAAATACATAAAAATATATAAAAATGGATCAGTGAATGATTTTTTTATACATATAAAGCTAGAACCGTCATTCGCAAAACGGTTATTTAATGATTTTTTTTATTTAGTGGCAGTTGACATTCATTGGATCCTATTTTCCATTCTTTATATTCTTTATTGCCAAAAGAAAAAAATACAAAAGTAAAAAATAAATAATTTAATTTCCTTGTTAGACCCAATTTCGATGCCCCTGCATCGTTGATTAAAACAAGCAAAAAAAAAAAAATAAAATAAAATTGGTCATCCATGAAACAGAATTTATTTTAAACGAAATTTCTTAAATTCTTTTATGTCTCAAACTTCTTTTTTCACTTTCTTATTATTTACTAACTGAAAATGATGGATTATATTATACAATTTGTCCCAAAAAGTGTAGCCGCCTTTTTCAGTGGGAAAATAAACCACAATTCCAAAGCCAACTAAATGAAACAGAACTCATGTTAAACCCATTATATTTTCCTTAAAATGAGATGTAGTTTATTTGAATAGGAGGAGTAGTCTTTCTACAAATTCAATTTGAACAATAGGGTTCATCTTCGAACAAGAAAACGACCCCAAAGATAAGGCACGGATTGTATAAACGTAGTTGAAGGGAAGGAGGACGCTGGAAAAGTAAAAATTATGGAACGGCCATCACAAAGTCTCGGCATGAATCCAATTGAGGCTATACGGGTCTATGTAGACGCTCAGAAGGATAAAGTGAAGCCATCTAATACTGAACAACTGTGGAAAGACCTGCAAAATATTAGGATGAATATTCCATCATCAGTTGCAAAGAAATACACTAACAGCATTAGTAGCAGTCTAAGCTATTTTAAGTGCAAAAGGGGAACACACAAAATACTGATGTCTGTATATATATATATATATATTCTATACAATTATTCAATAAAATTATTATATATATATATATATATATATATATATATATATATATATATATATATATATATATATATATTTGTATGTGTTTTACACTGCACTACCTCATTCAAAATGTGCATACTCGACTGATGATGGTATACATGCTCATATATCATTGGTGTTTCCAAACTTTTGAATAGTACTACAGTATATACATACATACATATGTTTTTATATATATATATATATATATATATATATATTTAGAGAGAGAGAGAGAGAGAGAGAGAGAGACAGACAGACAGACAGACAGACAGACAAAGACAAACAAACAAACAGACAGAGAGAGAGTTAGTTTCCAATACCAAGAACAATTAACTAAGCATACAATCAAATCCATAGAAAAGAGTCGACACAGCGTTAAATCACACAGTCTTTGCTGGTCTTAGCACTGCTTGGGAGGTCGTACGTTGATTGCAACTCTTTCCCAAGCAAATCCCTTCATTATGAGAATTTAAAAGGAGATGATTGCAACCGATGCAAAATCGGGTATCGGCTGACACGCAATCAGTGCCATTGTGTCGATTATCGGCTGCTCTCGACGCTGATGATCTGTAGGATTTTGTTCGATAGTTGGGCTTTTAGTTAAAAGATCTGTAACCGATTGGTGAGACGCTCGAACACTTTTTATTTATTATTTTTACTTTTTTATATCGTTCTATTTATCTATGTACTTATCAATATATATATACAGTGCCCGCGAAAAGTATCCGATCACCCTGGAAATTTGTATTTTTTACATAAAAAACAATGTTTAAATGTATACTAACCTTATATTAGTATTTTGTCATCTGTCCTTTGGTTTGGATGACTTGTTCTAGACGTTTTGGCATGGATTTAATCAAGTTTTGACAAACTTCCACTGATATTTCCTTGCACCATACCTTTTTGATGGCTTCTTGTAATTTTTCGACTGAGCCAGTGTCGTGGCATTCAACCTTATTTTTTATTATTAGCCACATATTTTCTATCGGATTGAGATCTGGACTATTACCAGGCCAATCCAAATATCAAATTTATTGTCAGTAATCCATTTTGTCACTATTTTGGCCCTGTGACATGGTGCACCATCATGCATGTATGTTTTTGTCCTTTGGATTGCCATTGCCATTGGAAGTTTATCCTGTAGCATTGCTAAATACCGTGCACCATTCATAGTTGTGTTCTTCGGAAGAAAATATAGGTTTCCACGCCCATAGTAACCGAACAACCCCAAACCATCACACTTGGAGGGTGTTTCATTGTCTTTAGGGTGTATTTAGGGTCCATCCTATTTGAGCCAATGGGCCGGCGAACCTTTTTTGGACAACTTCTGAATGTCAAAAATGTCGACTCATCACTAAATAAAACCTTCTTCCAGTCATCAACAGTCCAATGAATATATTTTTTACAAAATGCGACACGTTTTTTACGCATTTTTTCATTAATGAACGGTTTCTTAGCAGCATGGCGAGATGGTAATCCGAGTTCTTTTTGGAGCCGCTCCTGGATAGTTCGTTCAGAAACACCAGATAACAAATTATTCATATTAAATTTTATTTCTTTCGCAGTTATTGTTGGGTTTTTCAATACTAAACGTTTCATAAGTTTGTCTGTTCGTGAATTTGTTTTTCTCGGTCTGCCAGATCGTTTTTTAGGGACTGGCGTGGTTAGGCCGGCATTGTTCTTAGCCCGTGAAACCCATAAATTAACGGTACTTTGGGATATGTTTAATTCCTTAGCTATCTGTCTCTGTGATTTCCCACATGTATGCAAAGCAACAATAGCACCTGGACAATCACTCTTAAGTTGTTTTTTAGCACACATTATATATAAATTTTATTTACACCACTTTCTGTAAAAAATAACAAAATATCAATAAATTTACACAAACAGTGAAATCTGACAACTTTGAGACACAGCCACGCGCAACGAAGGCTACCAGAACACTAATTTGAGAATGCGTTGGATAGCTCTCATATCAGCGAGCAACCTCAAAGTTACCAGATGTCGCTAGAACAAATAGAAAGTGAATTATGTGTCTCTGAATATCAAGGGAAAATATTGTATTTTCTTGAGTGATCGGATACTTTTCGCGGGCACTGTATATATATATATATATTATATATAGATATATATATATATATATATATAGAGAGAGAGAGAGAGAGAGAGAGAGAGATGCTTTCGACAAATGTTTTCCGTGTTCTTGAACTATATTTCATGACGTAAAATAGAAAAAATAATGCAGTATGTTTTATGCAAGTTCGTTAGTAAATTTCGACATGTGTCCCGTTGTTGGTTTTGCAAACATCGAACTGATACTTGATTTCAACTCGCACTCAATTTAACATCTTGGGCAAGACTGCGTCAGTTGCTGCTGTAATGTTTTGATTGAGCCATTCCAAATTGTCCACGCACCTTTTCGTAGTAAAACAAGGTCTTTCGCGTTTACCCAAAGATAAAAATTGAGTGGCATCGAAGACAAACTGGGCCTGCTTGTCCGATCCAAGATCCAACGGTCATAGAATTTCTCGTTTAGAACAGCACGCACAATGATACTGTAACGATCAATTCTTCTTTAACTTGAGGACTGAAAAAGTTTTCAAACATATCCAAATACGTTGCACAGGAAAATTAGAAAATTATTTCGACTACTTTGGGAAGGGTCTCATGTTTTCTGAGGAAGGACTGAAAGAGAATCGAAAGTACTCGGAATAATCCCTTTATTATCCTATAGATTATTATAATAATTATGAAATGTAAGTGATGCGCCTTGGTGGTATAGTGGTTAGCATCGCTGACTATGAATCCATCCGCCCCGAGTTCGATTCCTGATGACGGCAGGCGGCGCGCTGCTAACCCAGCTGTTCATCCTTTCACACAATAAAAATTGGTTGGTAAATAAATGGGTACCCTGGGCAGAAGACAATGGGTTGCTGATCGGGAGGTTGTGAGATAGAGTCCTGGTGAGGACTTTGTAATTTCTGACCGCCCGTGGTCGGGCGTGGTTCGGACTCCACGTTAAACTGTAGGTCTAAGGTGGAGCAACAAGTTTGACCTTCGTCAGAATGAACAATTCGGGTAGAAGCAAAACCAAGGCTAATCAAGGATAAGTGTAATGTTTATAACATTAAATATACAACCACTTCAGAAAATTATAAATTAAATATTTTTTAACACTCTCCCCGCCCCCACTGAAAATTAATTTAAAATGTAAACTCATTTTGTAAAATTAAGCTTTTTCCGTTAGTTGATTTCGTTGTTTTAAATTTAATTTATGTACATTTTATTTAAGCTTCGTCTCAATTGAAGGTAAAAAAGAAATTAATTTAATGACACCAAAAGTTGGGCTAAATCTCTTTTAAAATTCTATTGAAATTTTAATAAAATTTTAATTTACTAAAATAATGCGCTAAAAATGTGTGTATAATACAGTAAATGCTTTGGTGTTTTTTATATAAAAGACGGGGTTGATAGGGGCAGGATAATTTAAGGTGCAGAAGAATGTAGTTTATATGTTAATTGCTGTTCAGTGTTCATTTCGTCATAAAGGTTCAAGTTTGTATTTGGGGAATGTAATACATAGATAGGTTTACTTTTATATATAAATAAAGTGACCAGATTTGTTTAAGTTAAAAGCGGGACATATCCTGAACCCCCAACTGGGGGGGTCCAGTGCGGGGATGGGGTGTCCCCGTCCCCCTGCCGTGGTCGAAAAAATTTTGAAATTGCAATACTAAAAAAAAAACACCTTTAGGTGGCATCGTAAGCAGATATTTCAATGTTAATTTCAGCAACTGTCCGGCCGAAAAACGGGACTCTGGTCACCTTATATATAAAGTGTGTTTTTACATATCGTCACCGCTTTTAAAAGTTATTTTTATTTTTATTCAAGTACAGGGTGACCCATTTAAAACTATACCTAAATTACAAAATGTTTTTAATTTGGTACGGTTTTAAATGGATCACCCAGTACATAGGAAAAAAGACTTGGGTGCAACAGGCTACATACGTGATTAATCCTCATTTCATAACTATGGTAAATTATACAAAAGGTATATTATACCGAGGTTATAAAATAAGGATAAACTCCTATTTCATAGCCATGGTAAATTACACTAAGGGTATAATTTACCAGGGTTTATGAAATAAGGAGTAATCAAACCAAATTGCTCATTCAACGAAATTCAGTCATGTGATGATTGCAGTGAGCATTTTTCGGAGCAAGTGTAGTTTACGTGCCCTGACGCAAAAGGGGACACAAACTAAACTAGGTCAAAGTTGGGGAACGTAAACTACACTAGGATCTTTAGGAGACATTTTTTTTAAATGAATCCATCAAATAAAACGTTAAAAGTAACGAAAATATTACGACTTAACCTAACCAATCGTCAATATTATATATATAAATTGACGATTGGTTAGGTTAAGTCATAATATTTTCGTTACTTTTAACGTTTTATTTGATTAGGTATACGCGGACAAAATTGAGGAACGCATACTACACTAGGATAATGTAGCGGAAGGTAAACTACACTAGGCACAACAGGGGGACGTGAGCTACATTTGCTGCTCCTATTTTTCTCATAATAAACTTAATGAATTAACCAATTTGAATTGGTTGCTGAATAGATTGATTGTTGCAACCATGTATTTCTTCTTCGAACGATTAAGTTATATTATTTCTGTAAATTAATGTAAATTAATATAAGTCCCTTTATCCCCTTTACCCCTCACCTATTCTACAGATTGGCCACAAAGCCCCTTTGCAGTGAAATTACTGCATATCTATATGTTGCCCTTGTCTTTCATGCAAAGGGACTTTGGGGCCATCCTGTAGTAGGAAAAGATTCAGGGGTAAAGGAGCTTATGGGACATCTTGTATATGTATTCATCATTATACCACCATAACAGCATAAGCAAATTATCGTAAGATGATACTAATTTTCTAATACTTCGTCATTTTCATTATAATTACTGTACATAGTGAAAATTAGAATTCCTTAATTATCTTTAATTATCTTTAATTACTCTTTATTCTCTAACATCCGCGAGATAAAAATGTTTTAACCATTTTACAATCTCTTGAGAACTATGATCAAAGGGCTTTAGTTAATCCTTTATCATTTAAACCTTTGCTTTCACATCATGCTTTAAATCCGATTAGAATATCAGATATTGCTCGCGGATCTACTTTGGTAACCTTTGGTTAGCTTCCGCCAGAATTGTTCATTCTGACGAAGGTCAAGCTTTTCACTCCACCTTAGACCTACAGTTTAATGTGGAATCCAAACCACGCCCCACCAGCAGCTCAGCGTTTTAACCACTAGGCCACCCAGGGTATCCATTTATCTACCAGCCACTTTCTTTATTGTGTGGAAAGATGAACAGCTGGGTTTTGCTGCGCGCCGGCTGCCGTCACCGGGTCTCGAACCCTGACCCGATGGATTCGTAGTCAGCGACGCTAACCACTACTGTACAATGTTTGGCTTTAACTCTACAATGAACTACATTATAGAGAGACAATATATATATGAGCTACTTTGTGGCCACGTGGTGGCATCGCTTCCCGTATGATCAGCGAGAATAAGCGACAATGGATCTGTTCAGTAGTTGATGGGTGGTTGCCGTTAAGAAGGAGGTTGAATTATTATTATTATTATTATTGTATTGAATATTAATATGAAAATAATGATTATTAACGATTATTGTCAAATGGAATTACATGTAATGTATATTTTAAACGGAACAAAATTACAACCGTTACTGTTGTGAAGGAGGCAGACAACCAATTGTGAGTGTAAGAGATTTTAAAATGCCCCATTTAGGCAGTTTTCTCACGTGATTGTTAATGAGAGGGCGTGTTCGTTTTTAAAATGTTGTTTTTTGTGAAATAAATTTGCCTACTCAACTAATTCTCTCTCAACGATATAGTGTTAAAACATGCATTTACACTCGCTTTTCTCTCTCATTATTACAGCTGCGCTTGTTAAATAAACAACTTACATGGAGAGAAAACATTCTCATTTTCTCTCTCGCTATTATTGTTCCGTTAGTTAAATAAATAACTTGCATATTCTCATTTCGAAATCCCTTCTACTTCGTTTCTTTCATATAGAAATCGCAGTATGAGTGTAAATCAGTAGAAGGAGTGCAAATAACATAGATTAAACTAAATTAATTAATTAAATTAAATAAATTTTCGAGTTATTACTATTATTATTATTATTACTGTTGTTATTATTATTATTATTATTATTATTATTATTATTATTATTATTATTATTTTTTATTATTTTATTATTATATTATTATATTACTATCATTATATTATTATTATTATTATTATTATTAATATTATTATTATTATTATTATTATTGTTATTATTATTATATTATTATTATTATTATTATTATTTATTATTTATTATTATATTATTATATTATTATCATTATAATATTATTATTATTAATATTATTATTATTATTATTATTATTATTATTATCAACACTCATCGAGAATAAGTTATAAAAACTGTTTTCTTTTAATGAACGCGCTTTTTGATGAATTATAAATTAATCTAATCAAGATGGTTCTATTGCAAAAGGGAACTAAGGAAAGTAAGCGTCCATTAAAACCTGTTCCCTGAGAAAAGCACCAAGATGAGGCTGAGATCAACAATGCGATAGTTATATGTATATTCAAATAAGGGGGCGATGAACATTTTATCTATTAATTTAGATAACGCACTATACACTCAAAATTAAACCTTTTTTAATATAGAACTTTTAACTTCTTTTTGATGGTTCATTCTAGGCGAATTTTTCCTTTTTTGGGGTTATCAAAGTTTCTCGTCAAATGATATACTAACTTCTTTTAATGATAGGTAATTTCTTTCGGTAGAAGAAATGGTCTTCAAAACCTTTTTTTTTCCCCCGCGAGTGATTTGAGACAACAGAAGATAATATTTCCATTTAAAGAAGGTTGCGGGAAGTTTTTGTTTTCTGTGTATATCACACACAAATACTATATTATATTAAGGTGACAGTTAAAAGGTCGTAAATTACATTTTTGTAAATTTCATGTTCTCACCCCTAAAAATGGTTAGGTTGGTGGCAAAAATGATGTATGTAAAAATTTGAACACATTTTTACTTTTAGAAGTAGCTCAATGAGGTCAAAGGTCACCAGTTCAATTCCGGCACAGAGTCTACCTTCCTTTTCTTTTCTTTCTTTTTCAAACTTGCTGTATCACTGATATACAACAATTTATGCTAAATTAGAGTTAGTAGAGCATAGTATAATACAAAAAAAGTGTTTAACAACATCAAAGCAGTCTGAGTCAATCAGCCAAATCTTCTTCAGGGCATCAGGTATCGTCGTCGGTGTTCATGTACGACCTGAAGCACAAACTGCAGCTGTTCTTCATCTTTCGTCAGCAATCCACAGTACTCCTGTATAAGCGCCACGCCTCGCTCGGCGTGGTCGTTAACAACGCTCAGGGTGTTCACCATGCGCTGGGCCAGCTGAGAGCTCTGCAGTGTACTCCATAAGGCCGGATCTTCTTCTAGAAATGTGGTTGGAAGTTTCAGCAGCTCGAACAGCGATAGCGACCTCTTAGATACGAAGCTTGCCAGCTGCCGCTCTTTGACGGTCTTAAGATCTACTTGAGCTTTTTTAGGTGGTTCCTCATCACTTGGATTACTCTCTTGAATGGTCTGGACCATAGTGCGCTTCTCGTTGGCTCTGGTATGTTGTCGTCGAATAGCGAGAGGGCGACAAGCTCTTCTGACAGGTACCATAAATGGGAGCTGAATTTATGAGCTGCGACTTTAGTAATTGCCGGGTGGACAGTTTCGTATGCGACGAGATCTTTCATGAACTGTAGATCGTTGGCAGCAGCAGCAGCACTTGGTGCTGTGAACCAGACCTTTATGTAGAGGCGAGCTGTGAAGACACAAATGTCACTTAGACCTCGCTCTTCCCTTGGAGTGAGTCGGATCTGGGAGCGGAAAAGCCAGATCTTGATCGTGTAGATTAGTTTTGCCATCCAGCGTGCTTTATGGATAGCACCTGGGCCCCTGAAGCGCACACCTCGATCCGGTTTACCACTGAGGAAGATGAGGCAGAGTTCAAGCAGCTCTTGGTAGTCGTCTCTGAGCTGGTGCTTGGAAAGCTGGTGGCGGATGAAATCAATTGTGCTTTCCTTAATATCTGAAAGCTGTGCGGCAGTTCTTTCATCAGAAGAAGAGTCTTGATAGCGACTTTGGTTGATAGATGGCCACTGATTCTTGAAACGCTTGAAGATGCCAACATTGGGTGTGTTAGACTCTCCCATGCACTGCACAAAGACGGCACTGATGACAATTTCAAAGATATGGTGGCGACAAGCTAGGAAAAGGAGGTTTCGCCCCAGACTCTGTTCAATGCGTATGCAAGCTCCATTAATCCTTCCTGTATTTGAGCTGGTGGTGTCGAAGCTCATCGCAACTACATTTTTGTCCACTTCCCACTCCTTTAGCGAATCACAAACGGCCTTGGCTTGCGCTTCGCCGGTTCCTGATCGAATTTTAGCCACAGTGAGCAGCTGCGAGACCCCAACTCCTGTGATTATAACTGGGAAGCGTTCAACGTGCTGATTGCCAATGATGTCGGTGAGAAGCTTCCCGTCCCAGTGCACCACCAATGGAACGTCTGCTTTGAACTCGTCCTTCAGCTTCTCAGCAGTCTTCTTTCGCTGGTTTCGCCGACTTTGCCCGATTAAGAGCAAGATCACTGATGTTATGACCGAGATTTTTTACTGTTTCGGTGACAATCATCATTGCCTTCCTATTAGAAACTTTACATCGATCGAGTGTAGTTGTCATCCTTTCTGTGATGACCAACTTTCTTCCCCGCTTTGTTGTAGGCATTTCGCTGCTCGGTCCTGGCTTGCCATGTTCCAGAACTTCAGCTTCTGCTTCACTGCTCGAGCTCGATGATGTAAGGATGACAAAGGAAGTGGCCATCTCCTGCAAATAAAAATGTCAGTTTTTAGATAGAAATTAGGTCAGACAGAAATCCTAGCTACTACTGTATAATATTGAAGCATTGTGTAAAATTTTAAATCTATGAAAAGAGTACTATAAATTGAGTATGTAAATTTTACATTTACAAATATTTTTAAAATTTAAGTAAAACACTAGAAAAGCAAAATGATACCTGTGAGGATCGTTGGTGGTGACGTCTTTCGTCTTCCTCCAGTCGTCTTTTCACACTCCTCTTCTCCTTTTCACGCAAAGTGACGTCCAAGCCAGTCATACAGCCACGTCTTCCCTTCTCTCTCTGAGCGAGCAGGAACTCGCGGTCTCTAGGAATTTTAATCAGAGTGAATGCATCTGCATGCGCGATATCGAACAGATCATCGAGAACATTACAGAATTTAGCCTCATTGTCCTTCTGTGTTCTCGTCTGGCGCGCTTTATTCTTTTTAGCAGTCTCCAGTCATCAAACAACTTCTCAGCTTTTGCTGGCAGTGCTGGAATGCTCTTGTTGGAATTCTTGCTTTTTCCCAGAATTCCACAACTTTACCGATCACAATCGATGATGCTTCGCGCCTTGTTTTCTTCATATCGAGGTGTTGATAGAGGAACAGGCCAAGAGACGGCCTGATGGATGGCAGCTTTGAGCCTGTGAGATCGGAAATCTCGCTACCCAGCAAATATGCTTTAGTTGTATGAGCACGAGTGTTAGCCATTATGAGAACTCTCTATATAGTCTCTGTCTATCTATAGTTTATCTCTAGTATATCTGAAACAAGAGACAAATAATATTATAATTATAAATAATAATTAGCGTAAATTATAAATAAAAATTATAATACCTGTCATAATAATGTCGTCTTCTACTTTTACATTAATAATTGTTAATTTACATAGTATTTAAGTTGAACTTTGAAGTTTTTGAGCTACCTTTAAACTTTAAGCAATTTAATTTATATTTTACATATAATGTTTTTACGCTTAGCCTAACTGAATTGGAGGGTTGAGAGACAGAAATTTTAAAACTTCGAAAATATGTCACCCTAATATATATATATATATATATATATATATATATATATATATCATTCACACCAAATTGTATTCAATGAATTATTTTCCAAATAAATTTATTTGCACAGTATTCTATATAATTCGGACACATGGAATTGGAGATTCATGATTCAATACACAAATATAATCATCGTATAATTCAGAGAACGATTTCAAATTCAGTAAACTGTAAACCGTTGAGGAGAAGTCAGCTATTTTATTTCATTTGAATATTCAATATTCATTCATAGAATGCTTCCATCTCCTCTTTGATCTGCGTCTATAAGAATTAACCATTCTTCGCCATGGAATTTTTTTTTAACCAATGCATTTCCTTTGAACGTCCATCCAAATTAATTAACTTCAGGCCTAAGCACACACACACACACACACACACACACATATATATATATATATATATATATATATATATATACAGGGTGTCCCATAAGTCCGGCATCATAGGAGAAATTCATATTTTTCTATTTCTACAAACCATAATTCATATTTTTCTCTTTCTACAGGCCATAATATCTGTGAGCAAGGAAGAACGAATCCAGATAATTCTACTCATAGGAAATCGGAGTCAAAAGAGGCCGCTGCTGAATTTAACAGACTGCATCCAGACCGCGAGCCAATAACACAGAGTTGTGTTAGCCGACTTGTTGCAAACTTTAAGGAAACAGGATCCATAGAAGATAAACCACGCAGTGGACCTTCAAGGAGGTCCACTGACGATGATACAGCGACTGCTATCCTGGCTCATTTTAACAGAAGTCCCAATAAGTCTCTTCGGCGATTGTCCGCCGAGACAGGAGTGTCGAAAAGTAGCATCCATCGCATTCTTCAGGCTCACAAATGGCATCCATATAAACTTCAGATCCTATAGAAATTAAGCGAAGATGATCCCGACCGGCGGATGGAATTTTGTGAATGGGCTACGGAACAATATGCTCGGGATGCCAATTTCCCGTCCACCATACTGTTAAGTGACGAGGCTGTTTTTTTATGGAAATGGTGAGGTAAATCGACAGAACACCCGCTACTGGTCTCAAAACAACTCTCACTGGTATACCTCTTCAAAGGAACAAGGTGCATCTCGGGTGATGGTATGGTGTGGCATTTGGAAGGATCGCATCACAGGCCCCCTCTTTTTCGATGAACATGTCACTGGAGGCACCTACCTACGTATGCTCAAGGAAGAAGCATTTACCAGTGTCTTGAACGAAGAAGGAAATTTCCCAACATGGTTCCAGCAAGACGTCGCTCCTGCACATTACAGCACCCAAGTAAAGGAATACCTGTACCAACAATTCCCTGGTCATTGGATAGGACGTCGAGGGCCTGTGGAATGGCCAGCTAGAAGCCCGGATCTCACGCCACTAATTTTTATCTCTGGGGCCACTTGAAAGCGCTGGTATACGCAGAGAAAATTTGGAGTGTTGAACATTTGCGGCAGCGCATTATTGGGGCATGTAACACCATTACTCCTGACATCATTCACCGTGTGCTTGCTGACTGGGTAGCACGTATGAATTTGTGTACTGAAAACAATGGTGGACATATTGAGCACGTTCTGTAAATAAAAGCTTTTGTTTTGCCTTTTTTGATTATTTTTCCTATGATGCCGGACTTACGGGATACCCTCTATATATATATATATATATATATATATATATATGATACACACAGACCGTGCATGCAACATGGAACTCTTCTGGGAAAATTAAATCCACTATAGTCAGAATAAGTAATGGTAAATGACAAACACTATAGTTTTTTCATTTTCATGATGTTAGCCCGACGTGGGCAACGGGTCACTCGCAAAGAGGCCCCAGAAATATAGCCCCCCCCCCCCTCCTCACCAGCTATCTGCAAAGCAGATAGTATCCAACTTTGGGACAGGATCTAGGATTTACAGCTACACCTAGCCTACTATATTCAGAACCTCAATATAAGTAAAAGACTCGTTGCATTCACGTTGGGTTGAATACACCAAAGAAAAAAAAAATTGTATTTTTAGCCAAAAACCAAAACTTAAACCTCAACTGGCAAAATTGAGCGTCCACTTTTCAAGGCATAGAACATGTCCGTTTCATGATGGGATTGAACTCAGAATGGTCCCATGAGGCTTTTTCATGATACAAACAGACCGTGCATGGAACAAGAACATGAAACGGACAAGTTATGTGCCTTGAAAAGTGGACGCTCAATTTTGCCAGTTGAGGTTTAAGTTTTGGTTTTTGTGTAAAAATACAATAGTTCCCCCTTTTTCTTTGATGTATTCAATCCGACGTTAATGCAACGAGTCTTTTGCTTATATTAAAGTTGTGAATATAGTAGGATAGGTGTAGCTGTAAACCCTAGATCCTGTCCCAAAGTTGGATCCTATCTGCTTTGCAGATACCTGGTGAGGGAAACTATATTTTTGGGGCCTCTTTGCGAGTGACCCGTTGCCCACGTCGGGCTAACATCATGAAAAAGAAAAAACTGTAGTGTTTGTCATTTACCATTACTTATTCTGATTCTGACTATAGTAGATTTAATTTTCCCTGAAGAGTTCATTGTTCCATGCACGGTCTGTGTGTATCGTGAAAAAACCTAACGGGACCATTCTCAGTTCAATCCCATATATATATATATATATATATATATGTATATATGAAAATGAAATGAAAATGAAAAGGTTTATTGGCAGACTATAGTCCATATGACAAATATTATTAATACAATGACAGTTCATATACTAAGGATAGAAATATATACAATTGATCAGAAATAATACTGTAATGTCGAAGTTAAGTGGAGCTACAGACAGACGTTTTCGTACCAAGAAATCCATAGCTTAGAAGATAAATGGCAGGACTCATGGATAGCTTGGATGAGAGGGTTGGTTGATTTTTTAATTCTTTGCATTAGACTGTGTTCAGCACGTCTTGTTACCTCCGGGAAGCTCGGGACACTGCGGGTAGCAAACATTTGCGAAGCTGAGCATCTCGGAGGTAATTTATGTAAGAGTCTAAAAGACCTGTTGTACAGCAAATTTAGGGTTATGCCAGAACCTTTTTTATAATTCACCCAGAGTTGCTGTCCGTATATATGATATTACTGCAGAAAGTACGAAAGAGAGTGTCTTCAGCTTCACTTGTACAGAATCGAAAGTTCCTTATGGTCATATTCGCTTTAGCACACAGGCTTTGAGATTGTTTTCTTATATCCGAGTCGTCATCCAAGGAGCTGGTAATAGTTTGACCCAAATACTTAAACTCTTGTACTTCCTCAATTACTTCACCATTCATTTTAAACCTTATATCAGCTGGCTGATTACAGCTTTTAGGATGAAATTGCGTAACCTTAGTTTTTGTAACATTAAAAAGAATATCATGTTTCTACGAATACACTTCGCAGACTTTTAGTAGCCGATCCAGACCTTTAACAGAGGGACTTATTAACACCATATCATCGGCATGAGCTAAGTTATTTATCCTTGTGTTATCTATACAACATCCCTCTGTTGCCTCATTAAGTGAAGCAATTAATCCGTCGATATACACATTAAACAGCAAAGGGGAGAGCAAGGAGTCTTGTCTCACCCCGCAAGAGGAGCCAAAACACTCGGATAGTACAGTGCCCCACCTAACAGTTAAAGATTGGTGGGAATACCAAAATTTCAATAAATTTAATATGTACATGGGAACCTTCCTGTCTTCTAGTTTTGCAAATAAAATATTGTGGTTCACCCTATAATATGCCTTACTTATATCAAGGAAACAGCTATAAATAGTTGAATTACTGTCAATGTATTTAGATATTGTTTCTTTAAGTACATAGATACACAAGTCAGTTGAGTGGGACCTTTTAAAGCCAAATTGATTAGATGTCCATAGGAAATCATTTAATCGGAGTAACAAGAGCTTTACTAGTAGTTTCGAGAAGCAGGAAGCGACAGCAATAGGCCTGTAATTATTGCTGGACAGAATGTCTCCGTACTTATTTTTTACCAGGCGCAAGATATATACCCTCATGAACTCTGAAGGGATATAGCTATGAGCAAGCATGGCTGATAGGAGCAATGATATATGCAGACATACTACGTCATTTGCATATTTTAAGTGCTCATTCGATAAGTCATCTACCCCTGACGCAGAACCAGTCTTTAACTCTTTAATTAACCTCTTTACTTCAGAAAATGATATCAAAGTATTTTCCCTTATCCCTCCCACAATCGTTTCGCTGTAATCTATCTTAAGATTATCCCTACTCGCACTGTTAAGAATGTTAGAATAGTGGTTTTTCCACAGCTTTGCAATTTCATCCTCCCCTGACACCCCATCGATTGTCGGAGGGAGAACATTTTTGACACCCGTTTGATTCTTAACAAATTTACAAAATTTATATATATACATATATACACACACACAGTGTGTATATATATATATTTATATATATATATTTTTATATATTATATATATACACACATATATATATATATATATATATATATATATATATATATATATATATATATATATATATATATGCAAACAATACTACAGTACTCTGGAAAAGTTTTAGGCTACCTGCCACTTCATCGTACAAAAACAAATGATGGTTTGGATTCTGAAAAATAAGTTTGCTGATTATAATTCATTCTTTGTCGAAATGAGACTCAAAAATATGTACGTCCTTGAAGGAACGTATCCTCAAATAAAATGTAATTATGCCGTAACGTATCTCAATCAGATTTTTAAAAAGTCCACTCAAACTTTTCATCTGGTTTTATGTTGTTGAATGCCTGTTGAAGTTAAACAATGAGGTTTTTTTTTAATATGAGTACGTTTATCAATATTCTCTGGGAAAAGGAAAAACGGTAACCATTAGATCTTTATTATCTCTAATCTTTTAGTTAACAAAATATTAGTTCCAATTTTCTTGTTGGTTGATGAACTTTCGTAATACGTTTTTTTCTATCAATAGTATACGAAATATATATATATATATATATATATATATATATATATATATATATATATATATATACATTTTAACTACCAACAACACAGTATATTAATGTAAAGAACGACGCTTGTGTAGAAGAGCATTCCGCACATATGAGAGGGAGAACGAACAAATGAAAAATAAGTACCTCCCAGGAATCGAAGCCGGTATCATCCATTGCCGGTCGGTTTATGCTATCCACTACATCAAGGTCCTCGATCAATCAGAAGTCGTAATTCTCCTACATACGAGCGGAATCAAATGCCCTGAGGGGGCACCCTCGCATGCCGTACATATATACATTTTAACTTCCAACAACACACAGTATAATTAATGTAAAGACCGACGCTTGTGTAGAAGAGCGTTCCGCTCAGATGAGGAGGGAGAACGAACAAATGAAAAATGAAGTACCCCCAGGAATCGAACCTGGGATCATCCAATTGCATATATATATATATATGGTACTTTTGCATTATCCTCCAACACTAATTTTTTTTTATAATGAAGGAAAATAAAGTACGTTAGCAAAACACATCATTAGTTATATGAAATATTCTTAACCTAACCTAACCTAACCTAACTTGAAGCCGGCTAACTACGGCTAACGCCTGCGGCGGCTGTTTTTAACCTAACCTACCTAACCAACCTAACCTAACCTAACCTAATCCCAACACTAATTTTTTTTTATAATGGAAGGAAAATAAAGTACCATAACCAAAACCAAACCAACATTATATAAAAAAATTAGTGTTGGGAGGATAATGCAAAAGAACCATATATATATACACTATATGCAAAATATAGCCTGGTCTCTCGCATGAAGTAAGCATCCTATAATAATGTCATTCAAGGAAGGTAGTGAAAAGTCGTGAAAAAATCGAAAGTTTTTTTTCAAACTTGCGTTCAAGATCTAATCAGATATACACTGAAATGGCACAACTGATGATATGAAAGACGTGTAAGAGCGTCATAGCTATCATAGTCTGATATTGAACCCTGAGGATTAGTTCACTACGTGGCAGTCGTAAATCCAGCAGCTACCTTGCGGCGGAACTGCTGGAAACTATTAAGGACAAAGTTGACTTTTCCATAATCTGACACAATCTGCATCAGGAAGTGTTTAAAGTTCATGGTGCAGTAAAAACGACTTAACCATAAAGGAAAAAAGATAAGAAATTAACATTTACGAAACTCGCGGTAAAATAAATTCGCTTAATCATTACAACTGTAATTTGTACAGAATTGTGGTTAAGCCAACTTTGACCCCGGTAGTTCCCTGTAGTTCTGCAGTAAGGTTGCTGCTGGATTTACGTCTACCACTGTGATTTACTCCTCAGGTGTTCAGTATCAGATTGGCATACCTTTAATGTTTCATGTTTATTCTTATCCTGCACAGTGGCGGCAACTTCACCGTACAACCTCTGATAAACTTGACATTCTATCGACAAGTTATTATTAGGTTAGATTAAGTTGGGGTTATGTTACACTAGGTTAGGTTAAGTTAGGTTAAGTTAATTTCTAGAGTGTCGATGTTTTGGTCTTGTCGATGAAATGGGCATAGGTCCGGCAGTTTCATACCTGAAGATACACTCAAAGTAAAACTTCTAAATTTAGAATTTAGAATAAAGCTTACTAAGGGGTCTTATCTTGAGGTTTCATTTCATTAAGAACTATTCATACAAAAATTGACTCGAGGCGTCCTATGAAGTGATGTATATAAAATGAAAATCCCAGTGATGATTTTTCTGGTCAGTCTGCATCATGTAGTTCAAGGGAGTAGATGTCGGTCTGAAATGACTCCTAATTTTTGTTTCCTAATTTTGGCCTCATGTTTTCCAAATGAAATGTAAATGCAAATAACGTTCAGATTAAAGGAAATCCGACAATCTACCTTTCCATTGCCTCCCGCAAGATAATTTTTGGTACGTAGTAAATAATTGTAGTAGCTATAGATTTCATTTTGTATGACACTTCATGAATGACATGATAAGACTTTGTCGTAGGCATTCTAGGTGAAAGTTTTCCTTCTTTCGAGTATGAAAGCTTCTTGTCAGATGATATGATGATTTCTTTTATGATACATATAGTAACTTCTTTAGACAGAAACAGTGATCTTCAAATTTCTGTTTTGTGTGAGTTGAAACAAAAGATCATATTTCTCTGTATAGAATCTTTCTTTTCTGTGATTAGAAAAATATAGTATTAAAGTTCATCAGCAAGAAAAGCTTCATATTTCATAAAGTAAAATGTCAGTTCTTATAATATTTAAAAGTTTTTTTAATACTTTTCCCCAAAAAATAATAATGAAGCTATAAAAATTCATGAACATCACATGCATTCACGACATTAAAACAGAATAGAATATTCAAATACAGTTTCCTAAAATATGACTAGGATATGTTAAGACATCTCTCTCGACGCTTGGTCATCCTCCTTTTTGGATTTTGATGAAACCTTTGCTATTGCGCTAGACATTCAAAAGCTTTTGATAGTCTGGCACAAATCCTTATTTCCAAACTGCCTTCTTTGGATTCTATCCTTCAACCTGTGCCTTCATCTCTGATTTCCTTTCTGACAGATATATAGTTCCGGTTGTAGATGGCCATTGTTCTTCTCCTAAAGCTATTAATGGTGGTGCTTCTTCAAGGTTCTGTTCTGTCATCCACTTTATTTTATTATTAATAATCTTTTAATTTAACTCGCACTTCTTGTCCTATCCACTCCTGTGCCGATGATTCTACCTTTCACTTCTCCACCGGCTTCACAAAGCGTCCTTCTCAACAGTCACTCCATACTTCGCGCGAGATGGCTATGGTTCACCTGACCCATGATCTTTCTACTATCTCTGATTTGCGCAGAAAAAATTCGTGGTTTTCAATGCCTCATAAACCCACAACTATCCCTTATCTTTAACAATCCACAACTCAATCCTTCCTCTTCTTTTAACATTCTTGGCGTTTCCTTTTCTCGTGAACACTTCTGGAGAGATCATATCTACTTTTTTTCTAAACCATCTTCTAAGGGGTTAGGTGTACTGTACCGACTCTGCAGCTTCTTTACCCCGACTCAGTTGCTGCCTCTGTACATTGATCTTGTCTGGAGTACGCTTCTGATGTGTGGGGTGGCTCAACCCACACAGCTCTACTTGAGCGGGTGGAATCAAAGGTTTTTTCGTCTCATCAGTTCCCCGCCTCTTACTCACTGTCTTCACTCTCTCTTTCTTCGCCGCAATGTTGCCTCATTCTCTCCTTACTATTGTTTATTATAACGGTACTGCTCTTCTGAACCCTCTAATTGCATGCCTCCTCCTTTAAAGGATAGCATGTAGCACCAGACTTTCGACACATTCTCATTCCTTTTCTGATCAACTTTCTAACGTAAGGGTTAAGCGGTATTCCCTTTTTTCTCATCTACTCAACCAGTGAACTCTGGAACAACGTTCCTCAATCCATTTTCACCCCTGTCTGACTTCCAATCTTTCAAACACAGAGAGTTCAGACATCTCAAAAACTTTGGGCCTTGATTTCGATTCACTTATCTTTCTGGTAGGGCGGGTGATCGTTTTAGCAGACGTTCACCCTTTGCCACTCCTTCCTACACAAAAAAATTAATTCCTTTTGCAGAGGCGTTCCTTGAAACACGTACATTACTTGCGTCTTATTTCAACAAGGAAAGGATTATCATCTTTAAAATGACTTAACTTTATCCATGAGTCCATAGTACGATTTGTACGCTCTCTCTCTCTCTCTCTCTCTCTCTCTCTCTCTCTCTCTCTCTCTCTCTCTCTCTCTCTCTAATATATATTATATATATATATATATATATATGTTTGAAAACATCAGAACAGAAAAAATAATTTTGCCGAAGTGCTTTACGGGACTATAACTGTTTCCTCTTCAAACCTGTTTTTAAAGTAAAAACAAAGTTCTTAAAAATATGGCAACAAAGTTTTGGAATTTCCTTTAACTAATATCAACGATCTACATAAATTTAAAAATATTGAAATAATTTCTGATAAAATGTGACGCTCTTCATATTATTTTAATTTGATATCAGTTCAGCCCGAGACAGGTTGACAGCCACATAAACACACATATAAACCTGATATAAGTATATGCTTTTATGTATGCATACATACATACGAACATAGACCGACATAGAGAGAAGAGAGAGAGAGAGAGAGAGAGAGAGATGAAAATAATGTAGCTCGAAAGGGGTCTCAGCGTGGATCATTGCAATAAAAAATAATCCTCTGTGAACCACAAAGGTTATCAGTGAGAGCTTCTCATGCCAATGACGTGGATTCTATGTTGTCTGCTGCCTGCTTTCTTTTCTTCTTCATTATTTAAACATTTCTAGTTTTATAGCCATTTGTATCAATATATATATATATATATATATATATATATATATATATATATATATATATATATATATATTGTCGTGTATTTGTTTTTAAATATAATAATGTTTAATAAGAAATTTAATAATGACTTTTAGAGTATAATAAACTGATTAAAATTGTATGAAATTAAAAGATGTAAAATGAAATTGTTTGAAATGTAAAATACGATTTGGCAACAATCGAAATGCGCTGAGGCCGGACGCATAAAATACCCAAATAGCAGTCTCGGGCACATTGGATATAAGAAAGAGTACTTTGTTCGATTAAGATGTAATTGTGATTTAAAGTCAACTTGAAAATCTCTCCACAATCAAAAGGTTAAATTGTAAATCTCCCCTCGCTTTCCCCATCATGTTCATTATTTCAATTAAAATAAAATCAGAAAATAGTGATAAATTGTCGTCATTTTCCTACTCCCTCATTTTGTTAAAGGAACATGTAGGCCGCAAGGCTCGTCTCAGTTGAGAACTTGGCCGCGCTAATGGCCGCCGCACACCGAAAGCCACGCTAGCCACGCCACGCACGAGAACCACGCTACGCGGTACTCACTGAAATCCACACTAGCCACGCCACGCACGACGCACGTCTGCCACGTGGCTCAGCATCGCTCTAATGATTTCCAACGAAGCAACTCACACCGAAGCCCACGATAGCTACACCATGCGTCAACCAACCGCGCCACGTGGCTCGCGTTTGCTTCCTAAACGATATTCCGAGACGTGTCGCATGCTCGTTTCGCACCAATTTTCCAATGGAAGAGTTGATTGAAGAAGTCTACAGATCTACAGAAGCTAGGGCTAACAAAGACCCTAAGATCCACTCTAAGGTTAGCCCGAGAGAAAGGAAAGAGAGGGGGTTAAAAGAGAAATAAGGGGTTAAGTAAGTAGCAAAACCTATCATCGTGGGTTAAATTCATTCAGAAAAAGAGAAAAAGACTCCCATCATCATCCGCCGGCCACTGCCGACAAGTCGGAAAAATAGTCGAAGAGAATAGGAAAGGGGTGAAAGATGAAAAGAAGTAAAATAAGAACGCTTACAAACCATGCAAACACAGTCTTAACTCACTGTCATACCATGCAAACTACAGACATGCAAGTAAGAAGTTACAGACATGCAAGTAAGAGAGGATAAGAAAAAAAAAGTAGGTAAAGTATAACAAAAAGTGGGTTAGTTTACGCTACGAGCTACATCTACGTTCGTGTTAGTCTAATTTTTTTTTTAATAATTTTATTGCTGGCATCACACGCTGGCATGTCACAAGCTGGCATTAATCGTCAACAGACTCATCCTCGACCACCACCCCAGAGCTCCTGTTGCTAATTGTTTTTTTATTTTAAACAACGTTAATATTTTTAAAATGCCTATCTAACGGTTCTTAAACATATTAACGCTGGTAGAGTTCACGACTGACGCGGGAAGATTATTCCATTTATCAATTACTTTAAACGTAAAGAAGTTTTTAGCGATATTAGTAATGAAACGTCTGCCACGCAACTTAAATCCGTTATTACGAGTATTGCTATTATCGAAAGTGAACAGTTTGTCAAAATTTACGTTATCGATGTTATTAACGATTTTGAAAACTTCAATAAGCTCCCCCTTAATCTCCTAGTTTCGAGTGAATGCAAGTCTAACTCTTTAATCCTATCTTCATAAGGCTTGTTGCGCAATGACGGAATTAGTTTCGTGGCACGACGCTGAACCCTTTCTAACCTATCAATATCCTCACGCAAATACGGGCACCAAAACTGAACGGCATATTCTAAATGAGGCCTGACTAGGGACTTGTAAAGGGGCAATATAATATCCTTCGATTTAAATTCGAAATTACGCGCTATGAAGCCTAACATCCTATTAGCTTTTGCGCAAGACTCCAGGCACTGGTTCCTAACTTTTAAATCCTTAGATACGCGTACGCCTAAATCTACTTCCTCGTCAACGCTCGCTAACTCTCTATCATCCATCGTGTACGTGTAATTATTGTTACGAGAACCTATATGCAAAACTTTACATTTGTCTACGTTAAATTGCATCTGCCACTTATCCGTCCACTCCATAATCCTATTTACATCGTCTTGGAGCCTATTTCTATCGTCCTCGTTAACAACCTTACCGCCTATTTTAGTATCGTCCGCGAATTTTGACACGTTACTAGTCAATCCTACATCTATGTCGTTAATGTAAATTACGAATAGCAATGGGCCTAACACTGAACCCTGTGGGACACCGCTACCTACATCCAACCACCCCGATTCACTACCATTAACAACGACCCTCTGTCTCCTAGCACGAAGCCATTCCTCTAACCAGTTAGCTACCTGACCGCGTATACCGTGCGCTTTAACCTTCGCAATTAATCTTCTATGCGGAACTGTATCGAACGCCTTTTTAAAATCTAAATAAATAACGTCAGCCGCTCTATGCCTATCGTATTCGCGCACTATTTCGTTATAAAATTCTAACAAATTAGTTAAACAAGATCTATGGCGTCGAAACCCATGCTGACTACTATTAATCAAATCTCGACTTTCTAAGTGATCGATGATACGATCCCTAACTACGGATTCCAAAAGTTTACCGACAATTGACGTTAAGCTAATGGGCCTATAATTGCTAGCTGCTACTGTGCGGTCGCCTTTTTTAAAAATGGGCGTGACGTTAGCTAATTTGAAGTCTTCAGGAATAATCCCCGTTTCGAGTGACTGATTAAAAATCTTCGTTAAGGGGCCTACGATAACGTCTTTCAAATCTTTCAAATGTCTGGGATAAAAAGCGTCAGGGCCTGGAGCCTTGCTAACTTTTAGCCTATCGATATAATGCGCAATCTCACCCTCGTAAACAGTTATTTCATCCAAAATAGTCTCGCTACTAAATGGAACGATATCGTCCACGTCGGGGACATTATTTACGTCTTCTACGGTAAAAACTGTCGCAAAAAAGTTATTGAAAATACCCGCCATCGCCTGAGCGTCAGAAGCCAAAGCGCCGTTAACATCCACTAGAGGGCCTATGTTATCTTTTATCGGCTTACGATTATTGACGTATTCAAAAAACTTTTTTGGATTATGTTTACTATCCGCAGCTATAAGTATCTCTAAATTACGCTTAGCATTCCTAACTGATCTTTTAACCTGACGTCTAAGCTCGATATATCTATTAAAGTTAGCTGCCGTGCCATTGCGCTTATTAAGTCTATACGCTCTGTTACGCTCGTTTATGAACTCGCCTATTTCCCTAGTCCACCACTTGGGCCTACCATGATTTCTAGCGCGCTTGGGCCTACGAGGAATAAACTCCCTTTCAATATTCATAAAACTTTCTTTAAACGCCTCCCAATGCAAATTTGTCATTACCCATAAATAAGTTATCCCAGTCCACTACTCTCATCCTATCCGCAAAACTATCAAAATTGCCCTACGAAAATCAGGGACTTCTATTACGTTACTATCCTTAGTGTTTTCTATCAATAACTTAAACCTAAGAATTTGATGATCACTACATCCTAAACTCTCGCCTACTTCTAAACCTTCGACTATATTTTCGCCGTTCGTCATCACCAAATCTAAAATATTGTCACCGCGCGTTGGTTCGGTAACCATCTGTCGTAAAAAATTATCTTCCATGAACTCAATCAATCTCAAACCCTCCTCATTACCAGTAAAAGTCTCGTAATTAACATTAGGGCAGTTAAAGTCTCCGACAATTATACTATTCCGATTGTCAATAAAGTTACCAAGAAGTGAGTAAAATCTAGTATCGGTATCGAGGGTTGAACGGGAGGTCTATAAACAACAAAATTAAAACTAATACTACGCGCCCTAACTTCAACGCATATCGCATTAATTGCTGCCGGAAAATCTATCTTAACCTCGATAGCCCTAAGGGAATTACGAATGTACAGCAAAACGCCGCCACCAATCCTATGTAACCTATCATTAGTAAAGAGTTTAAAACCCGGTATATCAAGTTCCCCCAACAAGTCCCGAGTCACGGTATTTAACCACGTTTCAGTGATAGCAACTATATCGTAGTTGCCGGAATAAATTATCGCCTTAAATTCGTTTAATTTATTTCTAATACTACGCGCGTTACAATAAAAGACGTTTAAGTTATTTTTTACCACGGGCCGGCGTTTTAAACTATTTTTCACGTCGGGCCCGCGTTCCCGGACCCACAACGTTTAAAGAAGGCTTCGACCTATACAGCTTTCGTACGTTTTCGTCAATTAACCTACCTAGCCTAGCATTACCTATTTCATTAAAATGCACCCCATCTTTTATAAAAAGGCTAGGATCACTGAATTCTGACCACAGCTTTACGAAGGGTACATTTTCCTCAGCACAAATCTCTTCTAATTTAGTATTAAAAATATCGTTTTAGACGTAATCCTAAGACCCAAACCGTGCCTAGGGGTAATACCTAGAACTAAAGACCTATCTGACCTCGCCTTTAGGGACCTAATTAACCCCCTATATCTCTCCAAAAGGTCAGGCACTCTCGTATCGGGCCTATACGAGTCGTTGCCCCTACCATCGTCACCAACATCGAGTGACGGGAGGCAACGTCAATCCTATCCACTTCGTCTCTAACTCTGTCAACCCTGGCCCCTGGGAGACAGACCCTCCTCCTCTTGGTTGGATGCCGTTCAACGAACTCTGTGTCCATATGGCGCACTAAAGAGTCCCCAATTAAAATAGTTTCCCCCTCATTCACGTCCCTTTCCAAATGGGCGAAAGGGTTCGAAACCTCGATAGGGGGGGATTCCTATCACCTAACGTACGCGGCCTAGCTCCACCCTTAACTTCTCTAAATCCCTCCCCATCTACTAATCTCGGACCAACCTTAACCCCTTCCTCAACTCTATCCAACCTTCCCGATAAGCTACCTAAACTAGAAACTAGGTTACGCACCTCACCCTTCAAATTACTAACGTCTTCAACGTTAGTATTGGTTCGTCCGTATACCCCTGCCCTCATCAAGCGTTGCAAGTCTTTCCGTTACCTCACGTACACTGCGTTTTATGTCAACTATTTCCTCCCTTAACTCGCAAAAAAAAAACTGATCTCTCGGTAATCGCCATAGGACCGCCGTTATAATCTTTAAATCCGAATACCACCGGTTTACCCACACCTAACACACGACGCTTTCTGCGACGGCATCGCGCAGTTAAATTAGTTTAAACCGTCACAAGTTTAAGTTAAATTAAGCCGGCACGCTATGAAAACTTCTAAATCGCTAAAAACCACTAATATTCAATTACTTAACTATAACAATGTGAAATAAACGCAAGTATATAAATTCAAAACTTTCCAAAAGTAAAGTTATTGGCATTGGCAATATCCAAAAGAAGAAGCAATATCATAGAGCTCAGGAAATGCGTCCGATCAGTACGGAGTCTGGCTGACGAATGAAGTCTGGGTGACGAATGAAGTCAGACGGTACTGATGGTTTTATGACATAAGGAAAGCAGATATATATATATATGATTGGGTTTGTTTAAACTACTTCGCAACATCTAATGTCATATGACGGAGGGGACCTACAGCTTTAAGTGGGATCCGAACCACGGGTCGCTACATAATCTGGACGCGGAGGACGGTCTCCCATCCAACTACTACCCAGACCAAATGTCGCTTAACTTCGCTGATCAACGGGAAGCGGTGTTACGACACTGGCTACGACGTAGCCCATGATGAGGAAAGAAGAGTACAGGGGCATATACAGAAAAGATAATTGCTACCAAATTAGGTTGGATGGATACTGGCGGCGTTGCCCGGCCACATGTCTTTTGGTGTGAGGACCGCGTAGCGTGGCTGTCGTGCGTGGCGTGCTTGGCATGGCTAGCGTGGCTTTCTGTGTGCAGGTGGACTAAAGGCATGGGTACCGTCTGACTTCTTCATTCAGTCCTTCCATTGCAAAATTGGTGCGAAACGGGGCGGTAGGGTAGGGCAGTGGGGATGGGATAAGCTCTACCTACTACGAAGACGAATTGAGCATGCGCAGCCAAAGACACGTCTCGGAATATTGCTCAGGGAGAGAACGCGAGCCACGTGGCCCAGCTGGCTGACGCTAGCTATCGTGGGCTTCGGTGTGAGTTGCTTCGTTGAAAATCATTAGAGCGATGCTGAGCCACGTGGCGGACGATCGTTCCGTGGATACCGTGGCTTTCGGTGTGCAGCGCCCTTAATACCTTCATAAAATACATACAAATCAGTGGAAATAAGTATTAAGAGTGATAATAATGAAGAGTAAATAAAAGTAAATAGAAAACACAGAATTTTACTACAATACATATATGTTGTTATATTATGTGGTCTTATATTTTACATTGAATGTATGATTTATACTTTTATTTTAGCTTGTTTTCCTTTAAACCACATATAAATTTAACCCAAGGTTATAAATATATAAAAAACTTGTTATATAGTCTTATCTTATTTCTCTGTCAATCCGTGTAGGGGAATAACTAAAAAGCCTTTTACAAAAATAATTTATTCGTCAAACTCTTATTAAACAACTCGCACTGCAAAAATTAAATTGTGGACAGTGATAAATTTTGGTTTATTTAGGGAAGACACTTAATAATAATACAATTTAATAAAATCCGCAAGCAATTTAAATTTGACAGTTAGACAAGTTTAATCTACAAATGGTAGTTATTTAACTGAATACAGCCGTACTGTAATACGCAAGACCATTAAAAATGAATGAACGTATACATACTACAATTTTGATTGAATTATCTTTAGAATAACAATCGTTTCTCTATCCGGCCTTTTGATCGTATTAGCTAGGTAAATAATACATTTTCATAGAATTATTTTAATTACAATTGGAACCACTTATCTGCAGGTAGATCTTCTTAGATCGGATTAACCGTTGCAAATAACATACAATGCGAATAACACTGTTTAGGTTATCCCACTTCCGTATACAGTGAATGTATACTCCTCAATCGAAACCATTGAACTCGGTACCCGTTTTCTTTACGGGAAAATATGATAGACTATTTTTTTAGTCTTTTTAGTTACGCAAATGTAACCCAGAGTTCTACGTTTTCTTCCGTTAAATTTTAAGGAAAGACTATTTCAGCATTGTGCGTAATTTACTCAAAATTAGAAGAAAACTTTCGCTTCTATGTGCCACACACGATTTGAATTCTCCCGTACGGCACAATATATGTGAAAAACTATATAGGGCATTGGGTTGATTGCCTGTTACCCTCATCCGTTGGAAATGTCCAGCAGATTTCAGTGGAGAGTGAACGACAAAAGCCCTATATATTTTCGTTAGAGAGTTATGAATATGTAGGTCTTTAAAGGACCTCTTTATATTTAATTGTTTATGGTAATTTTAGCGTCGGGATTTTAGACGCCCTAGAATGAAAATGAAATTGCCTCACCTTAATTTTGATGGATCTTAGTTTACTTCGATGCAGGGCGTTACGATCTTCTTCGGTGTAGGGCCGCCACGATGGAGTTACACGACGAATTAACACTTTGTTACTAATATAGGCAATCACTTATTAACCCCTGAAGGAATAGGCCTACCCTTTTATAGTCATTAGGTTTTATATTATCAGGAATTCACACAGAACTTTAGGGAGGACTTTAGACATCCTCCCTGTTTAAAGCGTTTACTGTAACATAAACAGCCCTGAGGCTATTCCTTTAATATATCTTCATATTTCTGTATAAATTGCTGATTTGGCAAAGGTTGTTGACTCTTTCTCCCTTGTATTTTGCATGGGTTAGCAAATGGAAAATTTCGTTTCACGTGAAATAAATGAAGGTTTCACGTGGTTACGCAGACCGACGCCTACATACGGTTTCTATGTATGTATGGCAATCATTTCATTCCCATTAGGCTATGTCAACAATCCCGAGCCAATTTTGTATAGATAATTAATTCAATTAATTAATAATTTATATTTAATTATGAAATAAAGGTATCACATACGATACCATGTTGTGGTTTTTCCATATACTGGGGGGGGGGGCCGGAGAAAAATTTGTGTTATAGATCAAATTTTTTGATAAACTGTGTGTTTTAAACCATGTGAAATGGATTGAAAAGAATGAAATAGGAATTTAGGAAGAGAAAGGTTACTCAAGACCTATTTAAATATAAAAGTTCAAGAGGTTAGCTTCTCAAGTTTGGTTAAAGTTATTTCAATCAGTTCGACTCCCCTTAGGTATAGGAAATTTAAGTTATTAAAGTAAAGTTATTAACTTTGCTCATTATTTATGTGTAAATTTTATGTCACCAATTTTTAAATGCTGGTTTACTAATGTTGTTTTGGAGTTTCGTCATGTTTTGTTTTGTTAATGATTTATGTTTTAATTAAAATGACTTCTACGTTGGTGAGTTAATTGAAATGTACTGTACTTCCATGTTATGTTGTTTGGTTGAACGAGTTTGTACTGTATTCAAACCTCCTACCACTTCAGACTAGTCAATACCCGTAGTTTTAGTGGAGTAAATGTTACTCCTCCACAGGTAGATCTGGAGGGCTTGGGGCTTTGAATCCTGTACTGTTTTTATGTTGTTTGGTCTCTGGCCATGAGGCCATAAAACCCTTGTAATAGTTTGGGCTGTGGCCAAGGGGAGGCCACAAAACTCTTGTAATAGTTTGGGTTGTGGTCAAGGTAGGCCACAAAACCCTTGTAATAGTTTGGGTTGTGGCCAAGGGAGGCCACAAAACCCTTGTAATAGTTTGGTCTGTGGCCATGGAAGGCCACAAGACCCTTGTTATAGTTTGGGTTGTGGCCATGGTAGGCCAAAAACCCTTGTAATAGTTTGGGTTGTGGCCAAGGGAGGCCACAAAACCCTTGTTATAGTTTGGGTTGTGGCCATGGTAGGCCAAAAACCCTTGTAATAGTTTGGGTTGTGGCCAAGGTAGGCCAAAAACCCTTGTAATAGTTTGGGTTGTGGCCAAGGGAGGCCAAAAACCCTTGTAATAGTTTGGTCTGTGGCCATGGAATGCCACAAGAACCTTGTTATAGTTTGGGTTGTGGCCATGGTAGGCCAAAAACCCTTGTAATAGTTTGGGTTGTGGCCAAGGAGGCCACAAAAACCCTTGTATAGTTTGGGTTGTGGCCAAGGGGAGGCCACAAAACCCTTGTAATAGTTTGTCTGTGGCCAAGGAGGCCACAAAACCCTTGTAATTGTTTGGGTTGTGGCCAAGGTAGGCCAAAAACCCTTGTAATTGTTTGGGTTGTGGCCAAGGTAGGCCACAAAACCCTTGTAATAGTTTGGGTGTGGCCAAGGGGAGGCCACAAAACCCTTGTAATAGTTTGGGTTGTGGCCAAGGTAAGGCCACAAAACCTTGTTAATAGTTTGGGTTGTGGCCAAGGGGAGGCCACAAAACCCTTGAATAGTTTGGTCTGTGGCCATGGAAGGCCACAAGAACCTTGTTATAGTTTGGGTTGTGGCCATGGTAGGCCAAAAACCCTTGTTATAGTTTGGGTTGTGGCCAAGGTAGGCCACAAAACCCTTGTAATAATAGTTTGGTCTGTGGCAAAGGGAGGCCAGAAGACCCTTGTAATAGTTTGGGCTGTGGCCAAGGGGAGGCCACAAAACCCATGTAATAGTTTGGGTTGTGGCCAAGGGGAGGCCACAGGACCCTTGTAATAATAGTTTGGTCTGTGGCCAAGGGAGGCCAGAAGACCCTTGTAATAGTAATAGTTTGAGCTGTGGCCAAGGAAAGGCCACAAAACCCATCTTAGATTACCTATAATTAATTTGCGTTTTATTTGTTATTCCATTTTTGTTTTTCCTCACTTTTTAATATAAAAGGTGTAGCATTTTATAAAGTCCTCACTCTTTCCAAAATGAAAGGGTGTTGCAATTTAATTTATTTTCCATAGGAAATATTACAATGTTTTGTATATATTTATTACTGTATGTATAATTTTAATTTTGTGATGTTACAGTTATGCACTTAATTTTTGTGATGTTACAGTTATGCACTTAATTTTTGTATGTTACAGTTATGCACTTAATTTTTGTGATGTTACAGTTATGCACTTAATTTTTGTGATGTTACAGTTATGCATTAATTTTTGTGATGTTACAGTTATGCAATTAATTTTTGTGATGTTACAGTTATGCACTTAATTTTTGTGATGTTACAGTTATGCACTTAATTTTGTGATGTTACAGTTATGCACTTAATTTTTGTGATGTTACAGTTATGCACTTAATTTTTGTGATGTTACAGTTATGCACTTAATTTTTGTGATGTTAATGAGTCTTATAAGTTATATGCTGAAATAAATTTTATAACCTACACGACAGGTTGAATTATAAATTTAGTGTTTTTAGTTAGAATAGGCCTTGAGTGTAAAGAGTAGGGTCTACTTTGTGAGGTAGGCTTCGTAATTTATTATTATTTATATGTAATGAAAAAGCCAAACATGGAATAAATTCTGTTCAGATGTCAAAATGTTTGATAAGGCGTAATTTTATTATTATTTGTTTGTTTTAATTCTGTTTTGTTATTTTATTCAAGGTTAAGGTTTTCACAGCAAATAACCCTTCCCCACACGGGCCACCATGTGAAAAACTATATAGGGCATTGGGTTGATTGCCTGTTACCCTCATCCGTTGAAAATGTCCAGCAGATTTCAGTGGAGAGTGAACGACAAAAGCCCTATATATTTTCGTTAGAGAGTTATGAATATGTAGGTCTTTAAAGGACCTCTTTATATTTAATTGTTTATGGTAATTTTAGCGTCGGGATTTTAGACGCCCTAGAATGAAAATGAAAATTGCCTCACCTTAATTTTGATGGATCTTAGTTTACTTCGATGCAGGGCGTTACGATCTTCTTCGGTGTAGGGCCGCCACGATGGAGTTACACGACGAATTAACACTTTGTTACTAATATAGGCAATCACTATTAACCCTGAAGGAATAGGCCTACCCTTTTATAGTCATTAGGTTTTATATTATAAGGAATTCACACAGAACTTTAGGGAGGACTTTAGACATCCCCTGTTTAAAGCGTTTACTGTAACATAAACAGCCCTGAGGCTATTCCTTTAATATATCTTCATATTTCTGTATAAATTGCTGATTTGGCAAAGGTTGTTGACTCTTTCTCCCTTGTATTTTGCATGGGTTAGCAAATGGAAAATTTCGTTTCACGTGAAATAAATGAAGGTTTCACGTGGTTACGCAGACCGACGCCTACATACGGTTTCTATGTATGTTGGCAATCATTTCATTCCCATTAGGCTATGTCAACAATCCCGAGCCAATTTTGTATAGATAATTAATTCAATTAATTAATAATTTATATTTAATTATGAAATAAAGGTATCACATACGATACCATGTTGTGGTTTTTCCATAATATATGTATATTTATATAGTTGAGCAACTCCCACTAAGAACTCGTTTTTTGTTCTTAAAATGATGAATAAATTTAATTTTCTCATTTAAATTCAGCACAGATTTTGTGGGGAAACATTCGTTCAACAGGCCTCGAGACGCACTAATTCTGCGTATTTCTTATTTGGCGCCTTTTTGCTTCGCGTTTTTTATCATAATAGAAGACATTAATTTCATCTTTTAACTAATATAATTTTATGCTACGTTATTCAGCAATAGGTAAAGAGTAATTTGATATATATTTAATGCTCGTTCACTGCTTTAATACGATTTGATTTTATGTACGATAACTTCTTTTTTCGGCCTATGACCCCCTTTTGCCGCGAGGCTGCCAGGCGTAAGATTTACTTACATACCCAAATTAGATTATCTTAATTTGATTCATCCTATTTTTAAGAATTATCACCCTTTATAAAAGATGTAATTGTAACACGTTATCGATTCTAACAATTTAAACCTGAATGCAGTTTCCCTTACATAAATGAACGTTCACTTTTATAGCGTCTTCTCCGCTTTGTCTGCGTGAAGCGCGAAAACCCACGTGTTTTTTCACAATTCAATTTTTTTTATTTCTTTCCCTAATTTAATTTTGTGTAGCTTGCCCCTTCATAATTGTTATTTGAAAATGTATGGAATTAAATAGACAATTGAATTCTTGTATTTTTTCCTAAATTACATGAGTATTTAACATGTTTGTGTTTTTAATTTCATGTATTTAAGAATTTATAAAACGTCCTTCCACAAGCGAAAATGACGGAGCCACCATTTTGGGTCCGTCACTTGTTTTCATGAACAATGTATTTATGGGCTTAATTAGCCTTTGATTAAGTAATCAATTTCCTTATCATATTCCCATATGTAATATAACCTTTGGTTATCTTCCGCCCGAATTGTTCATTCTGACGAAGGTTAAGCTTTTCACTCCACCTTAGACCTACAATTTAACGTGGAACCGAACCACACCCCACCAGCATCCAGCGTCTTAACCACTAGGCCACCCAGGGGACCCATTTATCTACCAACCACTTTCTTTATTGTGCGGAAGGCTGAACAGCTGGGTTTTGCTGCGCGCCGGCTGCCGTCACCGGGTCTCGATCCCGGGACCGATGGATTCGTAGTCAGCGACGCTAACCACTACACCACCGAGGACCACCGAGGACGACATATATATACACATGGTGGCGCAAACGTCAGAAACCATAGGCACATTTTAATGATTTGTGTTTTAATATGTGTTTTGTTCTTCTCAGATTTGTTGTTGAACCTATGGCAGAGAAACTGACAATAGATGAACGGGTGGAGATAGTTTTAATGTGTGCAAGGCGCGGTAACACACACCTATCAGTTGCTACTGCTTTTAATGGCAAACATCCTGAGAGGCAGCCAGTTGTTCAGGCATCAGTTGGAAAACCGTTCACTCGCTTCAAAGAAACGGGAAGTGTTCATGATCGGCCGCGTAGTGGCAGGCCAAAAAGTTCAACCGATGCAGCAACATCACTAACGATACTGAATCACATCGAAAACAGCCCACGTAAGTCCTTAAGAAAGTTATCGCAGGAAACGGGTGTCTCCAGAAGATCCATTCAACGAATTCTTACAACAAATCGTTTCCACCCCTACCAAGTCCAACTCGTTCAGGAACTGGACGGTGACGACACAGACCGTCGTATAGAGTTCTGCCAGTGGTTTCTACAACATTGACAGCTTCAACGAAGGATCATGTTCAGCGACGAAGCGATATTCCACCTCAGCGGTCGTGTCAATAGGCATAATGCACGCTAGTGGGCCAATGAAAACCCCCACTGGATGGAGGAAGGACATGTGCATTTGATCCACGAATTATGGTGTGGGCTGCGCTCTGCGCGGATCGGTTAATTGGTCCGCACTTTTTCGACGGCAGTGTGACAGGTGAAACATATCTGCATATGCTGCAAACATTTCTAATGCTCATACTGGACGACATTCCATTGGTAAAATGGGCGGAGATGTGGTTTCAGCAGAATGGTGCACCACCACATTTCGCAACCATCGTCCGGAGATCTTTAGATGAAACATTCCCAAGCAAGTGGATCGGACGGCGAGGGCCCGTCGAATGGCCACCTAGGTCTCCAGACCTCACGCCTCTTGACTTTTTCTTGTGGAGCCATCTCAAGTCGGTAGTCTATACTGATCGACCCAGAACCATACGTTCTCTAAAGGATAAAATCACATCTGAGTGTGCCAAAATCAGTACCAATGTGTTAAGGAATGTTCAAACATCATGCATTCAATGCGTCAGAAAGTGTCTCCAAGTGGAAGGCCACCAATTCGAACATTTATTATAATTTAATAAAATGTGCCTATGGTTCCTGACCTTTGCGCCACCCTGTATATACTGTATATATAGAGTGGCCTCTAAAATTACTTGGACCACCCTAAGATTTTTCTATGTTTTTGATAAACCCCAGAGAAGGTAGCAATTCTTGACAATAAATAATCATTCCTCTGAGACTACGTGTGTCTAGACATATCGCCACAAGGCAAATACCTATAAACGGCTTATCTTAATCCTTTGAAAAAAAATTCTAAATCTCATTCCACGTCAAATATGTAGGTGGTCCATGTAATTTTCGCAGCCAGTGTATTTAAAAATAACTATATCAATTTCTCAAAAACCTGTTTTGTTTTTGTTTGTTTTTTAATATTGGTCAAAAATAATTATATTTGAAATATCAACCTAAAAATTACCATATAATGCAAAAAATAACTTTTTTGCCATAGCCTACGATCCTATTAACTTTTACTAATGAATATACTTTAATTATTTCATAGAACTGTAGCAAATATAGGACCAGACCAATTACGTCATCAATCTTCTTCTTTCTCTTCGCCCGTTCCCGCCTCTATGCGGGGTCGGCGTTTCTGACCAGCCTCCTCCACACAGCCCGGTCCTGGGCTTCTTCCCCCGACAAACCCTTCTCCTCAAATCGTCCCTCACCTTCTCCATCCACCTTCGCTTCGGTCTGCCTCTCTTTCTCCTACCATGCACCTCCATATTCATCGTTCTCTTACCCACATAATCTTCGTCTCCTCTCATCACATGTCCATACCATTTCAGTCTACTTTCTTGTATCTTCCTCGAGATTTCTCCAACCTTTGTTGTGCCCCTTATCCTTTCATTCCTTACTCTATCCAACCTTGTCACTCCGCACATCCATCTCAGCATTCTCATCTCCGTTACATCTAGTCTTTTCTCATGATCTTTCTTTATAGCCCAAGACTCAGCCCCGTACATCATAGCCGGTCTTACCACAGTCTTATACACCTTTCCCTTAACCCTTGCGCCTATTCTTCGGTCACACAACACCCCTGAAACTTTCTTCCAATTTTTCCAACCAGATTGCACTCTGTGTTATTTCTGTGTCCAGCTCACCGTCCTCAGCCACTGTCGATCCCAAGTACGTAAACTTACTTACTCTCTTTAACCTCGCTCCCTCTAAACTAATTTCTGAGTCTTGATTTTCGTAGAACCTCAGGTACTCCGTTTTCTTTCTGCTGATTTCAACCCTCTGTCTTCAAAAGCCCTCCTCCATTCCTCCAATTTTCTTTCTACTACTTCTCTCCTGTTGCTGCACAGAACAATATCGTCTGCAAAGAGCATACACCAAGGATTGATCTTTTATCCCCTGGGCCAACACATCCATAATCAAAACAAAAAGGTACGGGCTCAAAGAAGATCCCTGATGTAGACCAACCCTCACGGGGAACCATTCCGTTACACCTACACTACTCCTAACCTGGGTCCTTGCTCCTTCATACATACTTTGCACCAACCTAACGTACTTCTCCGCCACACCTTTCTCTCTCATACACCTCCAAACCTCCTGGCGTGGCACTCTATCATATGCTTTCTCTAGGTCGATGAAAACCATGTGCAGTCCCATTTGTCGCTCCCGGTGTTTCTCCATCAACTGCCTCAGTGCAAAAATCGCATCAGTTGTTCCCCTACCTGGCATGAAACCCAACTGCTCTTCCCCCACGGTTGTCTCTTCTCTTAACCTTTTCTCTATAATCCTTTCCCAAACCTTCATCGTGTGTGACATAAGCTTTATTCCCCTATAATTTCCACAATCCTGGATGTCCCCCTTCTCTTTGTAGATAGGTACGAGTGTACTATCCCCCCACTCCTCCGGCATTTCCTCTTGTTCATATATCTTCTGCATCAGATCCCACAATAGATCTATGCCCTCATCTCCCAAACAATTCCACGCCTCCACTGGTATCCCATCCGGTCCCAATGCCTTCCTTCTTCATTCCTTTCAACGCCACCTTCACCTCCTCCCTACTCACTCCTGAAGTTAACCCTTGATTTGGGACACCATCTTCAAAAATAACCCTTGGGTTTTCCTCATTTAACAGATGTTCAAATAACTCTTCCATCTATCCATGATTTTATCCTGATCCTTTAAGACCACTCCCTGCCCATCCTTTACCTGTTTAATTTGAGTAAAATCTTTACTCACCTTATCCCTAGCCTTCGCTATTCTAAGGATCTTTCTCTTTCCCGCCGGTGTCTCCAACTCTTTATATACTTCATCCATCGCCTGCGCCTTGGCTCTTGCCACTCCCTTCTTCGCCTCCTTTTTCGCCTGCCTATAGCTTTCTCTATCCTCTTGTCTACCAGATGTGTCCCACTTCTTTTTAGCATCTTTCTTCCTTTTAATCACCTCCTGAACCTCTTCATTCCACCACCACGTCTCTTTATCTTCAGGGGGTCTTCTACCTGATGTTTTGCCCAGTACTTCCTCACCAACTCTCAATATCACCCGGCTGTTCTCCTCCCACCATTCTTGTACACTCTCCAACGACCTTACTTCTTCCAAAACCTTCTCCTCAAATTTCCTTTTCTGGTCTTCTTTCTTCAGTCCCCCACTTTATCCTAGGTGTCACCTGTTCTTGCCTTCTTTTCCTACCACTCTTAAACGACCAATCCATCACCAGGATTCTATGTTGCGCCGCCACGCTTTCCCCGTTTATGACTTTGCAGTTCTTAACTTCTTCCAAATGGGATCTCCTGCACATTAGAAAGTCTATCTGGCTTTCTCTTCATCCGCTCCTATAGGTCACAAACTGGTTATCTTTTTTCTGGAAGAAGGTGTTGACTATCGCTAGATCAAACGCCATCGCGAAATCCGCCACCCTTTCCCCTTCTTCATTTCTCTCTCCCACGCCCCAACCACCATGCACCCTCTCAATCACCTCTCTACTTCTTCCCACATGGCCATTCAGGTCTCCACCCAAGGTCACTTTTTCCCTTCTGGTATCGCACCAAGTTCTTGATCCAACTGATTCCAAAACACTTCCTTTTCTACACCTTCACAGCCAGCTTGGGGGGCATACGCACTCACGATGTTCACCGTCATCTCGTCAAGGCCCAGCTTAACACTCATCACTCTATCGCTCCTTCTACTCACACTCACCAGGCTATCCTTCAGCACTTCTGACAGCACTATACCAACACCGTTTCTACCCTGTTCATTCGTTCCACTATAAAGCAACTTATATCCCCCTCCCAGCTCCCTTGCTTTATTTCCTCTCCACCTCGTCTCCTGCACACACAATACTCCCACACACCGTCTCTCCATCAAATCCGCCACCTCCCTTCCTCTCCCAGTCATAGAGCCTACATTCAACGTCCCAACTCTAACCACTCGGACTAGCTTCTTTACCCGAGCCCGTCCTCGACTCGGCAACGCTCGTCCATTTCTCGCGGGGGTCAGGCGAGGCCCCTGCGCGTCGCATACGGGGTACGCCCTGGCATTTTCCGAGGCTATATGAATTTGGCTCATCATTCTTGGTTTTGGCAAAATCTTTCACGGCCGGATGCCCTTCCTGACGCCAACCCTCACCATTTATCCGGGCTTGGGACCGGCACTGAGTTGTGCTGGCTTGCACCCCCAGTACCAACAAAATGGGTGGACGAAACGCTGAAAATTTTGTATATAGGCCTATTTAAGTTTCATACTAAGTTCCGTAGTTAATGAGTAACTTGCACTTTTAAATATATGTTTAATTGAAGGTTTTATCTTATGGTATTAATCACACTACATGCACATAGCTCAGTGGGTAACACCATCTCCCTATCAGCAAAGTGAAAATACTGAGGTAAAGGGGTCGACTCCCAATGGTTCTGATAATACTAACTTGGGAGTTTCCACAACTGACCGCATTATTTGGCCTAAAGGCTGTGTCAGTGTCTGGCCGTTTTGACTAATTATTCTTATAGATCATATCATTTAATTATTGAAGTTTAAGTGTACCAACGAGGTCCGAACTATGGGCTGGTTTGGCATTTTAAAATTTATGTGTTTTCCCTGTTTCTAAGCTAAACTACTCATTGCTTATCCCAAATCACTGAAAAAATGTTATTTATAACATTTCTTGTTGATTGATACCCATTACGACTTTTTACCTAAATTTCTTACAATAATAATTAATAGAACTTGTCAAAGTTGGGTTTAAGATATATTTTTTATTTCAAACATAGAAGCAGCCGAAAACAGATAACAATGCCCAACACCAATTTTGTTGATTTAATTCTAACACCTGTTTTTAGGTAACTTTGGTGTGCTGATTTCAAAAATTACCTTAGTTTTTGCCTATCACGTCAGGTTTTCGAGGAATCAAATACAGATATTTTGGAGATATCGCATTTTGGCAGGGTTATGCCCAATTTTTTTCTTTTCAAAAAATAAGTTTTTACATACTCAGAATCAGCATGGAAAAGTAAACAATTTTGAATTTTGCAGGGAGTGAACTTTAATATACAATGGTAATATTGACACAAAGTGATTAAAAGTGTTTAAATAAGCAAAAAATGAATCCATATTAAAGCAAGCACGGGATCAGTTTTCTTAACATTGTCTTTTTCTTGTTTTCTTACTTTTCAGTGCTGATAAATTTTCTCCTATATGACTTCCTAGAATGAGAGATGTCAAGACAATCTCTTTGCAGGCTCCAGCAGTAGTCAGCCATCATATGGGTACCCCATCTTCCTTGGTATCGTTCTTCCATCACTTTGATATCTTGGTGGAACCTTTCACCTTGCTCTTCACTAACATCACCAAGATTTTCTGGAAATTTATCCAGATGACTGTTGAGATAGTGAACTATAATGCTCATGTTGCAACCCAACTGCTGAAAGTTTACAAGTAACGTCACTAGCGGAACCGGCTGCTCTCACTCCGCCAATGGGAAATCTCTCTCAGATCATGACGTCACGCTTACACCTGGGGAAATCACAGATACCCAAGATTTTAATATGTTGTACATGACCTTTAGATTTAATGCACAGATTTGCGTATTCCACAGATAAAATTTTAACAGCAAAACAGCTGTTAACAGGTCTCAAATATCATCAATTTTGATAAGCGCCCTTCATGGATCACCCAAAATAGGCATATTGCATTGCACGAAAACCTGATGTGATGGACAAAATCTAAGGTGATTTTTTAAATCAGCACATCAATATTATCCAGAAACAGGTCTTTGAATTAAATCAGCAGCAAAAAATTTTTTTTTGTTGGGCAGTGCAATAAACGTATATCGTAACCTGCATCTGTAGAACTAAGTTCAATTAAAAGAAGAGCCATTTTATATATTTAAACTCTATATGCCAAATATTTTTCGTTTTCATAATATATAACAAATATATAATTTATTGAAACTACATATATATATTTATATTTTATGTTTACGGATATTTTTACTGCATAGGGGGAAAAAAAATGTGTTCCACCCCTACACCCGAAATAAAAAGCGAACAAAAAGTACTATTTCGCTACACTTTATATATATATATATATACACACACACACAGACCTTGTCCAAATTATTAGACTCACTGACGAGACTGACTAGACTGACGAGATTCTTCGGACACTTCATTGAGACACATTCAGTTTACGCGCTATCTCGCTTTGTGAAAAAGCATCAGCAATCAATAAACCACTAATCTGCGCCTTTTTATGTGGCGTAATATCAAACAATCAGCCCATATTATCAATTAGAACAAGAACAAAGAAAATAACTCTACAAATCTGAAAAGTAGCAAGGTACAGTTAAAATTTCACACACTAAACTATAGTAAAGCATAAAAACGTATATTAATTGAAGCAAATTTAAGCTTCTTTGCGAAACAATATCCAATCAGTGTAAAGAGAGTGTGCTTTGAAGTTGAAATAAATGGTAAACAACACAAGGCGTTACAGATGACGTGCGAGGCTAGATTTCCTTATCACCACATTGCCCCTTTGTCCCACCCAGGAATGACACTCACATCTACATTCGCACATTATGTTAAGAAGAAAGTAGCAAATAATTTAGAAGTTACTAATATACATAAAAATAAATATAAAATCGAAAAATAGGTTGTTTCATTAAGAAAATTTTCAGCCACTGAGTCTAATAATTTGGCCAGGTCTGTATATATATATATATATATATATATATATATATATATAACTTCAATTTCTTTAAATTTCAAATGTAATAGTTCAAAATATAATTTTTATTTATCAGGTAAAGTTTCCCTTTTCATCCAATTAACTGATTTTATTTTAGGAGAAATTAATTCCAGATAATGAAAATGAGTAATGTAAAAAGTTCGCGGATACGGAAAAAAGTCCGACTGCAAACATAAAATTTCGAAAAAACAAAAAAAAAAATAATAGTTGGTAATATCCGATTTTGCTTTTGATATTTTATTAGTTTTTGGTAACAGTAATTTCAAAAATATTTTAAAAACAAACTGAATCATTCCTAATTAAGAATATTGGGTTCCCGAAAGTGCTATTTTTTATGCGAACTTCTTTCCGCGACTGTATGTACACTCACTCGCCCTACGAACTGAATAATAAATGTAATAAATGAAAATCTTTTCACGTATGCGCTCCATGAAAGAATTGCTTCTGTAGCTCAAATTCAGTGAAAGTAGAATTTTGAAAAAAAAACAAAAAAACTACTTTTCTAATCTTTTAAACTCCGTTTCGTAGATTAAACTTTCGAATTTATCCATTAAAGCTAGAAAAAAAAACCATTTGTTTTATAAAATATTCATTTGCAAAAAAATAAAACAAAAAATAAAAAATAAAAAAATTACACAAAAGGAACGAACTCTGAATTACATTTTTTAGCGAATTGATTCTTAACTTTTATTATTACTATTTATTCAGCGCTGAAATCAATTAAGTGAATTGAAGATTTTTTATACGAGAGTGAAATTTTATGCTGCATTAGTAAAACATGCGGTTTAATGGTTTCAAAATTTTTGTTTTTCATGTTTACATTTATATATATATACTAGCAGAGCGACCCGGCGTTGTGTGTAATATATATATTATGTCCGGTTAGGTAAACTGAATGCCCGGTAAGTTAATTGAATGCCCGGTTAGGTTAATTGAATGCCCGGTTAGGTCAACTGAATGCCCGATTAGATTAATTGAATGCCGGGTAGGTTAATTGAATGCCCGGTTTGGTTAATTTTACGCCCTTGACGATTGGTTGGTTAAGTCGTGATATTTTCGTTAAAGCTAATGAAAATATCACGACTTAACCTAACCAATCTCAAGGGCGTACAGATGACCTAACTTGGCATTCAGTGAACCTAACTGGGCATTCATTAATTTTACCATAGGTTTCGTAATGATCTTCATGACATCACTTAATTTTTTAAAATTAATTATTTAATTTATTAACACCCAGGTGCACAACTCGGGACCTAACCTACCTAATCTAACCTAACATAACCAATCGTCAAGGGCGTACGTACAGTTAACCTAACCGGGCATTCAATAATTTTACCATAGGTTTCGATATATATATATATATATATATATATGTATATATATACGTAATGACGTAATGAGCTTCATGACGTTATTTACTTTTTAAAGTAATTATTTAATTATTAACACCCAGGTGCACAACCTCTGGACCTAATCATATGTGTGTGAAGTTTCATGTTTGAAACTGCGTCTTTTATTATATAGACTAGTACAGTTCCCGTCGCTTCGCTGACGGTTAGACAGGTTAAACTACAAAAAAAGAACGCAGCCGTGAAAATTTTGAGCTTCACATTGTGTCAACATTTCTGAATCTGGTATCTCCCAAAACCTCCTCACCCCCATTCATGCAACTTGGGGGCTAACCCCCTCTCCCATTACCCCCACCCTCCCCATTACCCCACCCATCCCCCATTACCCCCACCCCCACCCTTCCCCCATTGCTAAACTACAAAAGAACACAGTCATGAAAATCTTGAGCTTCACATTGCCGCCCGTAATACAATTTCTGAATTTTTTTCTCACAATTTTTCTCACAATTTCTGAAAGTGTGACGGACAGACGGACAGACGGACAGACGGACAGCTCTCTTATTATAGATATTAGATTATCATTACAGGCGGCAATGTGAAGCTCAAGATTTTCGTGACTGTGTTCTTTTCTATAGTTTTATTGACCAAATAATTGAACTGACAGTAATTGGAGGTTCAATTGTTTGGTCAATAAAACTATAGTCATAAAAGTCTTAAGATTCAGAAATCTTGACACAATGTGAAGCTCCAAATTTTCACGGCTGCGTTCTTTTCTGTAGTTTAATCGCGGTGCTGGGGCGTTCGGGCCCAATAATTTTAATTATTCAATTTATTAACACCCAGGTGCACAACCTGGGGACCTAATCAATATGTGTGTGAAGTTTCATGTTTGTAACTGCTTCCATTTTGGAGTTATGGCTGGAACACACACACACACACACACACACACACACACACACGTCCTTTTAGTATTATTATAGATATTATCTGAGGTAATATGAATATGTCTGTGACTGATACAGGTATTTTTATGTCGCCTGCATTGGAAAGACACACCGTGCATCTTGCTTCTGAAGCATCATGCACCGGGACTGATAATAACTGGGAGTGTTTGCAATAAAAACTCACGAAAATACCAAGATAATGAACACGAATTTGGGTATTCTGTAAAGTGATATAAAATAGACATTGCTACTTTCAGTGATGATGAGTTACGTTAACTTTTCACCCTTTCAGTATCAGTAGGACTGTAACAATACAATCAACTTATCAATTAATTGAGCATGTACTGAATTAATTGGTAAGTTCATTGTATTGTTTGTAATGCATAGTTTAAACTATTTTCTCGTTCAATTCTGTTATATCTTATTTCCCTATGAGAAGGACTTTGTTACGACCCTTTATTAGCAGCACATAAAACTATTGCTTACATACAGCAGTTTTATATGTTAATTGGAGAGGTAATGTTAGCCGTATTAATTCTTATGTTTCACTACAAAACATAATGTACGTCGATACCAGAGCTGGGCAGTATTTAAATACATTTGTATTTAAATACATATTTAAATACATTTGTGTATTTAGAACTGTATTTATAAATACATTGTTTTTCATGTATTTAAATATAGTATTTAAATACTTTAATGAGTATTTAAATACAATGTATTTAAATACTCAAAATATAAAAATGTAAATACTTTTACTGGTTTAATACACGTTCTGTACTAGCACAGTACGACGCGTCGACAGTGTAGTACAGCATGGTTCATGTTTCAACGTGTCAGTTCAATCAGTTGTGTGCCACTCTTAGTCGAAAGCGGTTGATTTCTTTATCGTGTGCGTGTCATGGCTTAGTGAATTAGTGAATGCATATGTTAAAATTTGTATGTATTTAAAATGTATTTACAAATGTATTTAAATACAATTGATGTATTTTGTATTTAGTATCTAAATACATTCGTAAAATGTATTTAGTATTTAAATACATTCAATGTATTTATTGCCCAGTTCTGTCGATACCTTGCTGGAGAATATAAACCGCCGTTTTTGTCACTTACATGATTTCATTACCATTTCACTAATAACGCATTCCACGGCCAGAGTCAGGCCCGCCAAAGATTTGTATCAGGCCCGGCTGGCGTATACTGTCTGGCGGATACTGGCTGGCGGATACTGAAAATTAATTATCTAATGTCATACTGTATTTCAATAAAATTTCATTTTAAAATAAAATTTTATCGAAAATTTGCGCACTGGCCCTCGGTGTGGATCATTAATTGAAATATGGCCCTTTATGAAAAAAGGTTGGACACCCCTAATATAGATCTTGTTTCCTTGAAATGCTAAATTAACTAATATTCTCTTTCCAGAATTCGAAGAAGTAACTGTGCTGGCGAATTCATCGGTGTCTCTGCCGTGCAATCCCGCGTCAGAAGGGCAAGGGGCGGTTGCAGTCATTGTCCTGTGGTACAAATCCAACAGCCCTGAACCGTTTTACAGGTAAGGAGTCATACCGTGTCCTATTCGTTATTCTATAGCCACCTGCGCGTCTTCTGCAACGAAGAATGATTAAGAATAATAAATCTATTTCGTAAAATTAATCGAACAATTTGATTTATGTGAAGGAGAAAATGATCGTTAATAATTTGAATATCCGTAAATGCCATTGTGATTTATTTGTTATATATACCTTGTTCCTGCACTGTTTCACATAGCTGTCTCAGTTTGATCAATTGGAAAAATAGAAATTACGCGAGGTAAGACAAAGTAATCGTTCGTGCATTGATTGATTAATGGTTCCTCTCCAAACATTATTTGATTTCTTTTAAGTTTTCATTTTTTCCTTTATTGATGTTGTTCAACATCGACTCCCCTTTTGTTTCATATTCCCCTTTTGGATCACCTGAAGATCAGGGCCCCCATGTATTCTTGTTTTTTGCTTTACAGTACCAAATATAATAATAAATTAAATTGAATGCCGGTTAGGTCAACTGTACGCCCTTGACGATTGGTTAGGTTAAGTGGTGATATTTTCGTTAGTTTTAACGAAGATGTTATTTGGTAATTGAGGCTAGAGGCCCTGATCTTCAAGTGATCCCCCCCCCTTTTGTTTCTATTTTGTGTGAAACTCTAATCTATACACTTTAAACAATATTTATATAAAGAACAACACGTTTAAGGACATTATGGGGCTCCGTAGGGTTTTATTTAGTTAACCCAACGTCAACAAAAACGAACAAAAACAAACAAAACTGCGTATTGTTTCATATATCGGTAAACACGAGTTGTGATAAGCTTCATGACGTATCTCAGATAACTTAAAGAATAGTAAATCATAAAAAGTAAAAGATAAATAATTAACATTAAACATAATCAGTAGGAAGGGCAAAA
>JAJOZX010002862.1:130000-270000 GCA_023014485.1 Bathynomus jamesi
ATTAGATAGTTTAGAATCCAAATATCGGTAACTTTGTAGAGAGTGTTGAAAACAATAATATCATTTCCGTAATAAACTGATAAACTTATGAAAGCTTAGGGGGAGCCCCATGCCCCCACTATTCCGACCCTCCGACTGCCGCATTAAGTCGGATTAGCGAGGACTTAATATATGTATATATATATATATATATATGAAAATTATTTCACGAAAGTAACACGTGAAAAATATATAATTCAGGCATTATTTATAAAATTGGTTGTAAACAATCCGCTTGATCCTGTTGTTTTGAATTCGTTCAGAACGGATTTTGACAAGAAGGGCAAAGTGCTAAAATTGGTAGTTTTTCCTTATGAGCCTAAAATTGGTAGTTTTCCTTATAAATTTGTATGCTCCTCCCACAATTTTTTTCTCTACTTATTATTTTGAAACCTATATATAGTCTCGAACTTTTTATTTACTTCAGTGTTCCTGAGGATGTCATTAGACGAAAGCGCTTGAGCACCATTCTGTGTTTCCTTTCCTTCGTGGTTCTTTTCATCATCATATATATATAATATGTATATATATATATATATATATATCAGGTCATACCATAAGTAATGTAGTTTTTTAGATCGGAATTTGAACGACAAAAAAAAACTCAACTGAAACTATTTAATCTAGTATATATTTTCCATCAGAATCAATGACACTCTGCTAACGTCCTACAAGCTTTTCAATGCCATGTTCATAAAATTCAGGCGGTTTTGAGGCAAAAAACGTACAAAGACTGGTGTGCAGGTCATCTAAAGAAGTATACTGTTTCTCGTCAAGATAGTTTTGCAGACTCCTGAAGAGATGATAATCTGAAGGCGCAAGGTCTGGAGAATATGGAGAATGTGGAAGTTTTTCCCACCGAAGCTCCTCAATTTTTGCAGAAGTGATCCGAGCGGTATGAGGACGTGCGTTGTCGTGGTGGAACACGATTCCTTTCCGATTAACCAAAGAAGGTCTCTTTTCTTTTAGTGCAGTGTTCAATCGATCCAGTTGTTGAAAGTAGACTTGAGCGGTGATTGTTTGGTTGTGTGGTAAGGTTTCAAAGTGTATTACACCACCTTTATCCCACCAAACACTAAGCAACACCTTCCGAGGGTGAAGATTTGGTTTTGGCTGTGGTGTCACTGGTTCTCCGGCACAAACCCACTGTCGACGGCGCTTAACATTCTGGTACAGTATCCACTTTTCATCACCAGTCACTAAACGGTGCAAAAACGGATCTTGGAGTTCACGGGAATGAAGAGCTGTGCTAATGTTTACCCGCACCCTCAGATTGTCAACCGACAATTCACGTGGCACCCATTTTCCTAACTTAGGCACTTTCCCGAGTTGGAAATGTCGATGGATGGCGGACGGGAGTAGTATAGCCGCAAAAGGTTAGAGTGCAAGAATGTTGCAAGTGGTTACGTAATGTTGCAAAGGGGGTGGGGGTTGTTGCAAAGGGGGTGGGGTGTTGCAAAAAAAAATAAAAAATAAATTAAAAAATTAAAAAATTACCCCAAAGGGGCCTTTGTTGCAAACCGGGGTTGCAAGGGGCATGCAACTTGGGGGCGGAGTTCTCCCCCAAGCTATTCCCCCCAAAGGGCCAGAAAGGAGAGAAAGGAGGAGAGAAAGGAGGAGAGGTGTTCACCTGGCAGGAGCCAAGTGCATATTAAGACTTCAGCCGAGTAGGCGTTGTTTTATAGGCTCTAATCAGCCAGTTGGCTGAATCAGTCAGTTGGCTGAGCCAAGGGGGGGAGGGGTACACCTGCAGGAGAGAGAGAGAGAGAGAGAAAGAGTAGTTGCCTTTGACTGCAAGGCATGCAACTTGGAGGCGGAGTTCTCCCCCAAGCTATTTTCGTTTACCTAACCTAAGAGGCCTCTAAGGGGTTTTCCCAAAGGGCCAGAAAGAGAAGGACCAGAGGTCCTTGCTCGGCTGGGAGCCGAGCTTGAATGACTATTTCATCAGCTTCTCGGTCTTTTATAAACCTCTATTCTGGCTGAGTTGCCAGATAGCGCCATGTATTCAGTTGCCAGATAGTGCCATGTATTCCAGATAGCAAAAACCATATATTAATCATCCATTTAAATAGTGTACCACAATATATGACGGTAGATGAATCCAATCAAATTCTGTTTATTAAATAAATAATTTTTACACACTTAATTTTTATTATAAATATTTAAGTCACGAATAACGAAACGAAATGAAAATTTATGAAACACACGAGCCTCATCCCCTGCGAAGAAAATTGAAAAAAACGAAATTTAAAGAAATTAATCAGTTGAAATTAGCCAAAACACAATCTGCTATAACGGGGTCGGTTTCAAAGAACACCTGCTGGTTGAGAGACCCCCCCAATCCCTGATAAGCCTCCCTTCACTCCAAACGAAATGAAAATTTATGAAACACACAGAGCCTCATTCCCCTGCGAAGAAAATTGAAAAAAAACGAAATTTAAAGAAATTAATCAATTGAAATTAGCCAAAACACAATCCGCTATAATGGGGTCGGTTTCGAAGAACACCTGCTGGTTGAGAGACCCCCCCAATCCCTGATAAGCCTCCCTTCACTCCAAACGAAATGAAAATTTATGAAACACACAGAGCCTCATTCCCCTGCGAAGAAAATTGAAAAAAAACGAAATTTAAAGAAATTAATCAATTGAAATTAGCCAAAACACAATCTGCTATAACGGGGTCGGGTCTCATTCCCCCCAATCCCCTGCGAAGAAAATTGAAAAAAGCCGAAATCTAAATTACTTCTACAATGAAACACATTCTCAATGCGCTTACGAAGAAACATATATTAATCAAAATACCACAATATATTTATATAGTTAATCAATTGGAAGATTCATTTAAACACACGTTCCAATAAATCATTTATTTCCTATTTAAATACCGAAAAACGAAACTGAGTAAATGGAAATATTATTTTCTCGAAAACTATGGGTGATAGAAAAATTCTGAAACCGGAATCAGTATCAAAAGTTCTATAAGAAACACCAAATAATTTTCGTTGTCCCCTAGTGTAATTTCTCGCCGAATTGGAAAGGTTTTCACTCCGCCTTAGACCCACAGTTTAACGTGGATTCAGAAATACATCTCGTCGATTGCTCACTATTTCATCGAGATAATTAAAGCTCAGGACCTGCATTGTCTATAAGATCTGCGGGAAACTCTGAGTAAATGGAATATTATTTTCTCGAAAACTATGGGTGATAGAAAAATTCTGAAACCGGAATCAGTATCAAAAGTTCTATAAGAAACACCAAATAATTTTCGTTGTCCCCTAGTGTAATTTCTCGCCGAATTGGAAATGTTTTCACTCCGCCTTAGACCACAGTTTAACGTGGAAACCGAATGCTCTTCTAAAAAATAATTAGGATATATTTCTTATATTAAAATAAATTAACAATTGAAATTATGTTAACACAAGAATTTGTGAAAACATTACTAATAACTTGTAAGTAAAATAAAAATATAATATAAGGGACTACCATAGAAATGTAAGTGTCTATAATTTATTCACAAGAAACACGATTTTATATATGTTACTCGTCCGGACCCGTTATAGCGGATTGGTACACATCATAGCTCCACCCAGCTACACCGACAGCCAATCACGATGAACATCTGGTCTTTTGGGGCGGAGCTTGGCGATTGTGCATATAAAAGGGGATATTTTTCAGTTGTGAGTACAGTAGCTATTTTCGCGTCAGTGAATAATCATTCCCTCCACCATGGACCTGTACGTCTCCCCAGATTTGTATGAAGAAAGTGACACTGCAGCATTAACGGCAATTAGTCTTTTTAACGCGATTGACCGTGATGAATTATTTCCAACGCAAACCGTAGAAGATATTTGCAGTGACGCTCCTTACAATCCGACGCAAGGGACTACCATAGAAATGTAAGTGTCTATATTTCGATTTTATATATATGGATGGGTTGTAGTATCTCGTCAAATAAATACTCACCAAAAACGAATTTTTTTTATGGCAATCAATGTTATTTGGTTTTACCTCTTATCCCCATTATGCTAAAATCGAAATTTTTTATGGCAATCAATGTTATTCCTCTTAAATGAACCAAAGATATCTTCACATAATGGGGATCTGTCTGTATACTCTGTATATGTTTTAAAAGAATGAACATTATTCCTTTAAGGTCCGATGAGGATTTGACACGTGTTATACAATCTTTTGAAGAATCTCGTGTCATGAATACGGAGGATATACTGAACAGTCAGCATGTCACACATCCTCCACCATGGACCTGTACGTCTCCCCAGATTTGTATGAAGAAAGTGATACTGCAGCATTAACGGCAATTAGTCTTTTTAACGCGATTGACCGTGATGAATTATTTCCAACGCAAACCGTAGAAGATATTTGCAGTGACGCTCCTTACAATCCGACGCAAGGGACTACCATAGAAATGTAAGTGTCTATATTTCGATTATATATATATGGATGGGTTGTAGTATCTCGTCAATAGATACTCACCAAAAAACGAAATTTTTTTTATGGCAATCAATGTTATTTGGTTTTACCTCTTATCCCCATTATGCAAAATCGAAATTTTTATGGCAGTCAATGTTATTCCTCTTAAATGAACCAAAGATATCTTCACATAATGGGGATCTGTCTGAATACTCTGTATATGTTTTAAAAGAATGAACATTATTCCTTTAAGGTCCGATGAGGATTTGACACGTGTTATACAAACTTTGAAGAATCTCGTGTCATGAATACGGAGGATATACTGATCAGTCAGCAATGTCACACCGAAATAATGTAAGTGTTTTTCGATCTTTTTGGGGTAAGAAGACACAATATATTTTCATAAATTTATTAAATGAAAGAAATCAGTACAATAACCAAACAGAATATATCGTTACAAATATACGAACAAAAACATTATACTATACAACGAGTACGTACAATTGGAAAACGGATTTTTATCTGTCTGCATACCATTTCATCGTTTCGGCGAGTGTGACACGGGTCAAATAAATTTTAAAAATTTATAAATTCTTTATCACATGACATATGCGTGAGAAATGAGACGCAGTACATTCCGCAAACATTACCAAAATATCCTTGTATACGAAATGGGTTCCATCCAACTTCGGGAATATGTAACTGAGCGAGAAATTTTACAATAATAGGGTCACTCCAGGGTTGAGTACCGAGTGAATCAAAATAGTACAGGCGCTGTCTATTTTTAAAATAGACAGCGATCCAGTGAATCCCTTCATTACCGATGACATCTGTGTTCACAATAAGACTACCGCATTCTCGCGTACTTGGCAAACTCAATGTTTCATTCTTCGCAAACACTCCGATAAATTTTGAACGTGTGACTCGTTCCATTACTTTCTGAAGTGTATTAGCATCCATTTTAAAAGTCAGTGATAACGCTCCTAAATCTATCTACTTCCATTAGGGCTTGCGATTCGAGATATACTAGTACACTAATAGGAGCGTCTATAGGCTTGGCGAATTCCAGCCGCACTGAGATGTTTCCGCTCTGCTGTGGGGTTAATGGGTATTTACGCTAGCAGATAAGTCAGGTGTAATGTCAAACGGATAAAGGTTAAATTGATCAATGAATTCTTCCTGCGTTACCCCATTACAAGCTCATCACAATCACCTGCAATATGGGTCAGATTACTATAGGCTCTGGCACAAGAGGTAACACAGCATCTGATGAATAGTCCGTACCCATTGTTCCACCCAAAGCAGTGCCATTAACGTATAGAGTTATATTTTTAAGTCCGAAATTCTCGAATTTAAAGGCACTCTTTTTATATTTTCCATTCACCGAAGCATGGTCCTGCATACCGATTAATATCCTTTTAGGAAGATTTCCCAGGGCAATGTTTTCTATCTGCTTCGATGCCAACCCTGCAGGAACCGTATATAGTTTGATTTGCACTCTGTTAATAGGATATTTCACTGTAGCGTTAGTAAATTTTTCTCAATTTCTAGTTGTTTTGGTGAACTTAATTTCACTCGCCGTACGCGGAGGTATGTGTCCATAATGTGAACCACAACGGGCTTTGCACCCTCCTCTTGATCAGCATCCAGATTTAAGCAGATCTCAGGAATCGTGCGGGTGAGCTTTATTTTCATATCCACCCGTTGACAAGCAACTTCTCCTGGAAAGTGAAATCTGTGTGCAAACCGTCCAAAACACTCGTATATTTTCTTTTTAGAATTTTTAAATTTGTCCTTTATACTTTCATCTTTAGTTTGATAATATCCCTCGGCACTTAAAAAGGTAGCCTTCGCTTCTTTGGAAAAGTTGAGGACATTTTCCAGATAGGCTCGTAGATGATAGTACCCGTGCCTGCCGATATGTTGGTCTGATTTAAATATACGTCACACTGGTTGAATATGGAGTGCAGAAAGTTTGTTTCAGGGTATACAGCATATTTGTCATCGCAGACCGTTCCATCAGAATGGGCTATACGTAGCTTAGCGTACATGTGCACACAGCTTGGATCAAAAAAGTAAGGCTGAGCTGGGTATCACGAATTCTATAGGTGCACTCGGGGAACTAATTGTGTTTAAAGGGTTAATTGTAATAAAGTCACTGTGCTCAATAGAAACTTGGGTTGGAGGTAGCTCAAAAAGGGACAGCTCCGATTTACAGCATTGTGAACTACATGGGTGGATGAAGCGTGCCATGGCGAAATAGTGACTCCTCTCTCGACAAGTGGTAAACAAACTATGATTCATGAGATCAATGTCCTTAGCTTATATCAGTCAAAAAAGTGGTCAACCATAGGTTTCATTCGCTTACAGCACTTCTTTTTTGATAGCCTTTTACGTTTAATACCACGTGACCCCTTCTTCTTCCGGGCAGCCCGCTTCTTCTTCTTCCCGCCACCACGCATTTTTCTCTTTGCATCTTTGATGATTTCGTCCCGTGTACGCTTTAAATGTTTTTTTAGAGCCTCTTTAGGTTTAGCCCCGGCCAATATGTCTTCTGCAGTGTTAATACCTGATTGTAGCGCTTTCCTTCCAAGGTATCTGGCACCCCTCTTCAGCAAAGGAACAGCCGTACGTAGTATGGATGAAAAAATGGACCCAAGTCCACTACCGCGCTGGTATCGCACCCCTCGATAGACGGTGAAAGGCTTTCTATCCATTATAACTCAGTGCGTCGAAAGTGTAGCTTCACTGTTAAGCTCCCGTTACCGAATGGGAAGTTTTCACCCTCAATCGTTCTTATATATATTGAGATATTGGTTATTAAATTAGTTGCGACATTCACATAATGGGGTCTGTCATATGTAATACTCAAACTCCTTCCTCTATGGTTGGGGATGTGAGCAATGCGCAGCAGGCGTGCCTGGGTATCCCCAACAAACTGGTGCTCCACTATATTACTGTAAATATAGCACATGTCTGGGGACCTTTCAGCCAATTTCTCCATCTTCAATTGATACATTAATCTGGACAAGTCATGCTGTGTCTCGTGAAATGTGTCTCTTTGGAAGGCTGCGCTATATCGGCCATTGGCTAGAATTTGGAACTTTCTATGGTCTTTAATACGTCTGTTAGTCTTTGATTTTAGGATTAGTGTATGTGCAGGGTTGTTTACGATTTCGTATACTAAATCATTCGTAAGGTTTGAGTTTCTTAAACTTACGTTTAAGCCTCTCACAACATCCTCGGCCGAACCATATTGACCCGGTCCTAGTCTTACTTCTGTACTGTAATACCGTGCAATCTTAGTCCGAGCGATACGCATAGTTTCATCCATAGCTACCCCAGCTTTTTCACACTCGTCAATGTCTCTAAGAATCGTAAAAACGGTTTCTTTATGTTCAATATTTAAAAAGATGGTGTCCAGCTGAATTTCGCATATCCCCACCTCATACGAATCACGACCCAATTCAATGTGCTTGTGGAGCTCTGTTACAAAGTTGGCTAGTGTGTTGTTAGGGTGTACAGACAGGGACGAGGAGGACGGGAGTGTGACGTAGAAATGGTTAGGAGCCATGTTGCATACTATTTAAGCTTCATTATTGCATCAGCTTTTATATAGGTGTTGAAGCTTTCTGGGTACCCTAGCCATTTCACCAGGTACATTTTTCTCTTTCCTGAACCTTTGCTTCCTAAAATTTTCTCAATTTTAAACACATTTTTTCTAAATTAAACGCAACTTTCTGCAATTCCTCGCGGTAAAACCTCCTGAGATTTCTTCCCCATTCAAATCTTCAATGTAATACATCATTATCTCACCTTTAGGTCTCATAGCCCTAACTTTAAAAATCTCGCGTGTCCATCCTTGCTCAAAACCCTTTGCGAATTTATTCCCCGAACGCGACAGCCTTACATAATCATTGATTTTGAAGCGCGCAGAGTGTGGTGGTGGTGGTGGTGATCCATCTTCTCGGGAGCGTACCTCTTTCTAAAACTTCGTTAGGTGTTGTCCCAATCGTGCGATGGTGTGAGCGGTTGTAGGATGATGCCAATGATTCCAGAATGTCTAGAAATCTGTATGTGTTTTTATGTGTAAAATAACGGTGCATGCGTTCCTTTATGGTGCGCTGAACTCTTTCAGCTAAAGAAGCCTTATGTATAGAATTGGTTGTGTAATAGCTGATATTAAACTCTGTCAACATGTTCTGAAAAGCACGGCCTATAAATTCCTTCCCCATATCCGTACAAAAATAGCCAGGAACCCTGTTTTCTTTTAACATTAGCGTTTTGGTGGCTTTAGCAACTGTTTCAGGTGATTTATTTTTCAGAGGAACTAGCCACAGATATCTAGAGAATACGTCTATTATGAATAGAATGTAGCGGTAACCATCGTTATACACAGAATATCTTTGCATGTCTGTTAAATCTGCTTGCCAAATAGAATCAATCGAGGAAGCCGTTGTCTTGGCTGTTTTAAACCTTTTTCTCACAGGCTTATGAAGCGTATAAGCGTCCTGCTCCCTCAAAAATCTTTCAACATCTTTTTTTCCTACTCCGTAAACACTTCTGTACAGTCTATCTACGCCGCCGTAAGAGGATGGGTTAGAAACGTCATAATAGCGTTTAGTTAATACGTTAGCCATTTGCGTATTTTAGAGGCACGTGGGTAGGGTTGGTTTAACCTCTTCTTCTCCTCTTCAAAGGTGTTACCGCCGGGGGTGACGGCGTCTTCAATTGTGTCACATGCGTTGCATGTTCCAAGTCTTTTAACCTGTTCAGATTTCCTATCAACGTTTTAGGGACATTTATTTGTTGTAGTCTTGCTTTAATATGCTTCCATCCTGATGGTGATGGCCTATCCCACTTTCTCACCAGATCATGGACAATGTCTACGATATTCGATCCCTGTACCTTTGATCCTTCCACAATGAGCTCGCCTGTATCGGTCCATTGTATGGCTGGATCCTCATTCAATAGATTATAAAGACTTAAGCCTTTACTCATCAATGTATGTGGGAGGGTGCTTTTTAATACATGTTCGATATGTTGTGTGGCTAATCTTTTTGGTTGGTCAGCTGTATCGTCGGGCTCAGATCCTATGTCGCCATGTCCATCGTCCCCCGTGCTGTGCCTAATAACCACAGGAATCTCTGTAGGGCTCTTATAATTTTCGTACTCGTGAAGAAATTTCTGCAGAGCTTCTTGGTATAAGATTCTTTTCTCATCAGGTGTTTTTTCACTGTTTAATAGAGCTAGCAATTCGCTTTCCATTCTTTTAAGTCTGCTTTTACGGGGATCTAGATCCGTGTCTGGATTCCTTTGCAGTGAAGCGTACACCTCGTGGGGAATCACTACCACTTTCTTCATTATATTAATCTAGTCAGTAAAGGACCCAAAACTGAAAATAAGATGGGGAGAAATGACCCTCCTGTTTGTACAATAATTCGTTTTTTCTTCGCTACAGTTTGACTTTTACGAGCGAGTGCACGTATTATGTTCTTGTAGCGGCGTAGGCGAGCCTTCTGATGGGTTTTCATTGATACATTGCAATTTATAACGTTAAGACAGATTTCACAGATGCATTTTAAAAAGTCGGCGTCGATATTTTTAATAAACATCTGCTGCATTGCCCGGGGCAGTCGATGATAGATTTTTATTAATTCACGGTATTTCTTTAGTCTCTTTGTCATTCTGGAATATACACCGTTTCAGGCTCGTTTGGAAATATATTCGTTCGCAGAAGCACTCTAAACGTGTTTCGCGGATGAAGGTCGCAAAGCAAATATCCGTAACGCGTGCTTGTAGCTTCTTTATAAACTTCCAAAAACTCCTTACGCTGATTCGGGAACATTTGATTGGCTAATACCCCAATTTGTGATACATCTCTACGTTGCGCGAATAAGACTAGATATTGCGTATTTAACGACACATCGCGCATGTATCTATTTTTGAAAAATAGATTCTGATTGATGAAGAACACGCTTATGTTAAGATGGTGGGAGAATACTGTAAATGTCTCGGCAAACGTTTTATCCATCTCCAACATGAGATCGTCAATTACAATGATTGTATGTTCATTTCCCTTTAACGAATTAACGTCATATACGCCTTTGTGGAACAAAATATCATCTTGGTACTCGTTGAACACTGATTGATACGTCGAATAGCACCATATAACTTTATGCACAAATTTCGAGAACATCTCTCCCTTTTCTTTAATGATTTTAAGCATAAACACAGTTTTACCACATCCTGTAGGTCCAGATATAATACATGTGGATGGACTCGTGAATCTGAATTTTTCTACAGAGTCCATTTCTAACACGTCACACTCCTAAGTGGGTCATTTACAAAATATTACAAATTTTGAGTGCTGTTCCTTATATTTTGCTTTCTTCTCCCACAGAACCGTGAATGACGATGAGGTAGAGCATCCCATCATTGACATTACGGATGACCTCGACGACAGTGTAGTTGTGATCTCCTCCCTGCCAACGAACCCTCACCAGCGATACCAGTAGCACGTCCAAAGCGGAGGTGTGAGAACCCCACGTCAGGTATAAAGCGCCCGAAATACGCGCCTGTTGCAGCGGTAATAGATCCCCAACCCTCAACCTCTTACGCAACAGCCCCCCAGCAGCACCTCCGCTAATATATCCCTAATTCATCTGCCGCCCCCGTTCTGTTGAGGATGCTATAACGCTCGAATTGGTGCGATCCGCAGCCCCCACCCCAGCCTTGACTAGAAATCGGTATAGAGTCAGGGTCGACCCTAGAGCCATGTATAGCAATGGAATTGAGCGCGGGCTACGCCGGGTTGTACAGCGTATTGTAGAGTTTGCTCTTCAGAATCGCGACGAGCGTGAAGTCAGGACGAGTCTGTCCTTTGGATTCGGGTCAGATGACGGTGATGTAGACGATTATTGGGTGATAGTGCCATTTAGACGTTTGGCGGCTGAAGATGTAGAATATATATTAGGACGTATAATGCAAGCCGCCCAAAGTAGTATAGCCTTCAATATGGACAACTTCACGGTAAATATTGACCGTGTATTCCGTGTTGCGGGTCATAGTGCCATACCGTATACTCTTAACTTCAATTCTCCGACTATTTACCGAAAGCATATAAACGTCGATCGTGGTTGCGGCTTTATAGCAGTACTCTTAGCACGTATGTTTACTGTACAAAATACACGGCCACAAAAATTTGGCTGCCTACGGTCGTGGAGCGTGCCCGTAAACTAGCTGTAGACTGTGAACTTGAATTTGACTGTAATATGGGTCCTGAAGAGTTGAGAAGGGTAGAACAGGAAATGAATGTCCGCATAGTTGTATTTGGGTTGGATGATCGTCGTAGGACTGTGTATGTTTTTAAAAGCTGTGTGAGAGATCGTACAAGACCCCTACTTATTTTAGGATTGTCAGGGACAACGTATCTCCCCATCCGTAATATAAGGTGGCTTTACGCGAGTTATGACAAAAGTCGAAAATATGGGAGACATCATGATTTGTGTAAGGGGTGCCTCGAGTTTGCGGATGATATGTGAGACATTGTAAAGAATGTCACATGGTATGTGAGCAGTGTAAAAGCACCAAATGTGAAAGCCGTGTAGTTGAAGCTGAGAAGAGAGACTGTGATGTGTGTAGACGCACATTTTTCAATAATAGCTGTTTTGATTTCCATAAATCAATTGGCACGTGCAGGAAAATGAGAATCTGTGAATGTGGTATGTTTCACACAATGGATAATTGGGGAAATTTAAGCACAAGTGTGACGTAATTCACTGTCCTACATGCCAGGAGGAATATAAGGCGGATGGAGTAAAGCATGTATGTTATATGAAAGATGCTAAGCCTAAAAATAACCCTTGTATAACTGTACTACGATATAGAAACATATACGAACGCTGAAACCAAAGAGGTAATTCCACATTTACTTGTGAGCCAGACCATCTGTGATGAGTGTATGGGTATCGAATGTGACGAGTGCCCCAAATGTGGTAAACGGACAAACGTTTTTAAAACGAATGTCCGCGATAGTCCTGTGAAACTATTTGTGTCCTATATTGTCAAGTTAGCCGACAAGTTCAAAAAATGACTGTGTATATTCTCGCCCATAACGGGGCAAAGTTTGACACGCAGTTCCTTTATAAGGAGTTGCTTGAACACGAATCCTCTGAGATATTTACAGGTGATCCATTGAAAAGAGGCAACAAATTAATACAGATGCAGATAAGAGGCAATGTACAATTTAAAGATACTTTATTATTCACACCTTGTAAATTAGCAAAGCTACCCAAGGTGATGGGAGTAGCAGCTGAAGTTTCCAAAGGATACTTCCCTTACACTTTCCTCACCAGCGAGACTTTAAACTACGTAGGCCCACCACCGCCCAAACATTATTTTGACTGTATGGATGAACGTGAAGACTTTGATCGATACTACAACAGTTTTAATGAAAGTAACCCTTATAATATAGCTGATGAATGTGAGCGTTATTGCGTGAACGATGTGCGCGTGCTTAGAGTATGTTTCCAGGCCTTTAGAAGGATGTACATAGCCCGTTTCAAATGCGATCCACTGCAAGTCGCAACCACCATCGCATCATTATGTTTTACGGTGTTCAAGAATAACTTCATGCCTAAAGACACCTTAGCCATTATTCACCGAAACAACCCCGCAGTTACGGACACAAGGCTATTTACTGGCTCATACACCTACAGCAACAGACAGGTGTATACATAAAGCACGCCCGCAACACGGGTGAAGTACCCATTAAGATTAATGGACGTGTTTTTTGGGTTGATGGGTTAAGTGAAAACCGTGTCACTGGTGTGAAGACTGTGTACTCCTTTAACGGTTGCTGGTGGCATGGATGCCCCCGTCCTGAGTGCGGAATCGCCGGAGATATCCACGGTAGGTCTCCTGCCGACTGTCTTGCATCGACCCGCACCCGCGATCAACTTATAGGATCACAGTTCACTCACAAAGTCTTGTGGGAGCATGAATATGATGCACGGATGGAGACAGACGAGGTGTACCGTGAGGAAATAAACACGATCAAGCGTTCAATGGTGCTGGATCCTCTCAAATGTGGTGATAGCTTGTTTGGAGGACGTACAAATCCTTTCAGACTATACTTTCCACCTACGGAGGGCGTGAAGCTCCATTACTACGATTTCTGTTCTTTATACCCATACGTGATGAAGAGCAATCCGTACCCCGTGGGCGCTCCTGAGAAACTGGTGGGACCTAGCCTACCCTCCATCAATGAATTTTCAAAAAATTTGAATGATCGTTACTTTGGGCTCTCTTTCGTAGACGTACTCCCCCACGCAATTTATGGATGCCGATCTTACCTGTCGTTATCGACGACAAGCTCATGTTTCCCCTGTGCGTGAAGTGCGCGGAAGAGGATAACGGCGAATGTAACCATATACCCCACCAGCGTAAGATCAGAGGCGTATATACAAGTCCTGAGCTGGCCCTAGCCGTACGCCATGGTTATAGAATACTGAAGATACATGAGGTGTGGAGGTTTCAGAAGCTACCCAACCTTTTCACACCATATATAAACGCCTTTTTGAAGGATAAGGTTGAGGCATCAGGGTATCCGCGAGGAGTTGATACCGAAGATGAAAAGTCTGCCTATATTCAACGTTACCGCGACCGCGAAGGTATACAACTTGATCGTGTCCAAATTGTAAAGAATCCTGGCAAGCGCTTTAGTGCAAAGTTGTGTCTAAACAGTCTATGGGGAAAATTTGCGCAGAATACCGGCAGAGGGAGCATTCATTTGGCACAAAGTTATAGCGATGTCTGGGATTATGCCAATGCTCCCGATAAAGAGGTCATGGAGATCGTGAATGTAGGTAATACTTACATAATAAAGTACAACAACACTGAATTTGCCACAGATACCTCAAGGGTTACAAACATACCTGTGGCCAGCTTCACAACAGCCTACGCCCGTATAAAACTTTGGGGTCTATTGCATTCTCTTGGGCGGAGAGTATTGTATGCCGATACAGATAGCGTGATATTCACAGAGAGGGAGGGTGAATACATGCCCGCTATTGGGGAGTTCCTCGGCGAGCTCACTGATGAGATCAAGGATGAGTATGGGGACAACGCATACGCCGACTCTTTTGTCTCAACAGGACCTAAGACTTATGGGGTACGGGTCAGGGTGGGGGAGGAAATGAAATATATCGTGAAGGCAAAGGGTATTACGCTCAACCATGCGAATCGGCGGGTTGTTAACTTTGAATCGTTGAAGGATCTAGTATGTTTGGACGATGATGAGGGCGAACAACCTCCCCAACTAATTGTAGGCACCCACAATTTTCGGGCGCAGAAGCTGGGGGGCGTGAAGGAACTTAGGGGTACGAAGGTGTGCCGTAACACCTATAGGAAACGTTACCAGTTACCTGGTACCTATGATACCGTACCCTTTGGATACCAAACGTATGATGCTTCTATTGTTAACTCACACGTATTTGTCTTGTATATAATCGTATCTATTGATTTATTACACGTATTTGTAAATATATATATAACTTGAATATCTCGTTTATTAAATCGTATTTGTAAAGTATCTATTGATTTATTACACGTATTTGTAAATATATATATAACTTGAATATCTCGTTTATTAAATCGTATTTGTAAATATATATAACTTGAATATCTCGTTTATTAAATAAATCATGTTTCAATTAGCGTTTCACTTTCTCCTGTGTGTGTGTGTGTGTGTGTGTGTGTGTGTGTGTGTGTGTGTGTGCAGGTGAAAGTTCTAAGCTCCGCCCACTGTAAGACCGTGAGTCATGCTACTATCTGGGAGTCCCTGCGTGGTCAGTCGACTGCAGTAAGCCCGAGAGATCAGACGTGTATTCAGATCAGACGTGTATTCAAATGGCTACCTTTAATATTGCTTGTACAACGTTTATGAAATGGTATTCAGCAAAGTGTCAGGATGTGGTGGATACCGAAAAACTTCCTATTCCTCCCTCCTATACCTCTTTTAAAAACACATTGGATTGTGCGAAGTTCCAAGATGTACAAATACTCTACGGATGTTCTGGTGAGACCGTTGAAGGCTTTCGTTGCACAGACGATGTGCTGAAGTATACTGCAGAGCTAAACTTTATAAAGTCTCACATACACCGTGAAGTAAAAGAAACAACGCGTGCAGAAGAGAAGCAGCAGGTATGGATAATGAGTCTTGCGGATGGGTGGTGTGACAAGCGGTATTACGTCATGCTACACCATGTCGATTACTCATACCCTACGACTGAAAATGTGAATCTCGTGATCATGGACAATCTTAAGTATTTTTATCATATAATTAACGTATATCATGATGAGGTTCGTAGTGAGGTTGTGGCTAGTGCCCTGCGTGAGTTTTTAACAGACTTTAGAGACGAGTATCGTTTGATGGGCAGAAAGGAAAAATATGAGCATATGTTCCTCTCAAATAGTGCGCCGGAGTGTGAAGATGTTTAGTAAAACATAAAATGTTCCTAGTTCTTATCCTGAGGTAAAATGTCTGGTGCGTAGGCTGGTAGTGATGAAATTAATTCTTGTACCGGAAAAACAAATATGTACAACAATTCGGTACGACTCGCGGATCATACGAACAAGCCCATTCACGTATCATCGAGTCAGCCGCCCGTCGAACCGTTCCTGCCTACCTGCGTGCCTCACACGGCTCATAGTTATCTCAGAGCTTGAACCGAGTGGACGTGCGCTCCTCGAATACGATGGAACTTCCTTTGAGCAGCATTCTCAACGCCTCGTACGATGTGTCCGTGACGAAATCGTTGCGCGTTCAGGCGTAATTCCGGTACCATTAGCTATGTACTGGAAACGGAATGTAGACAAACAAACAAACGGGTTTATTTAAGTGTCGAGGAGATGAATAGAATCTTCGTGATAGTTGAGAAGTGGAGTGAAGATCGTTATAAAATACCTGCTAACGTAGGTACAAGAAGAGAGCAGATTAGTGACGCACCCTCATACGCCGTTGTATGTACGTTGTGTATAAATAACGATCGGCCGTGCATTGATATACGGCTGATGTGGAAGAATGCTTCTGATAATAACGCTCTTGTTCCTACGCGAAACCGTTTCATCCTCGACAGAATGTTTGAAATCGTCGGATTCCGCAAGCTGAAACCTATATTAGACGCGCGTGTTACGGACATGCTTTATTTTGATACAGTACTTGAATACGCATACACCGCTCTGCTCGATGGGTTTACCGAGTGTAGGGCTGGTGAGAATGGTCTAGTGCTGGACGTTTATTTAAAAAGTTTAGACTCTTTGAAATACCATGAACTTTGGTACAAAGCAATTGATCGGTACAAGGCTGAGCTCACCTACACCGTTCACCCTGAAGAACTATTTTTTATATAACGCGCAGTTGTCGTAACGATTTAGAAGATTATTTCAATTGCCGCTATGTTGAGTGAGTTCACGATTGAAAAGCTCGAGTCGGTAGAAATAAACCCTCGATTGGAAAAGCGTGTTTATAAACTTGTGTTTAATAATGTAGCTAACGATGAACTCTTTGTGCGTGCTTTTGATTGTATTCTAGACGTATTTAAAGATGACTTACCAACCGGTTGTAAAGTGGGAACAAAAATAGTACTGAACGATATGAAAGCCCTTCATATCGAATACAGGTTTCCCTATACTTTAAGCGGTGAAATATTATTAAGCCGCATATACTGCGTAATGCAGAGCAATAATGATGTAATTGTAAACTCGATTAAGACCGAGTTTAGTATTTTGAAAAAAAAGTGAAATGTATTTATATATTTTGCGTGATATTTCTCCTGTACTGTTATGATTATATGCATATTTCTATTATTATTGAAATGTATTTAATATTTTGCGTGATATTTCTCCTGTACTGTTATGTATATGCATATTTCTATTATTATTGAAATGTATATTATTTCTATTTGAAATGTTATTTTATATATATCTCCATAATTGTGTGTATATATTTCCTGTACTGTTATGATTATATGCATATTCCTCAATTATTATTGAAATGTATATTTATTTTCTATATATTTATAATAAACAGAATGATGCAATGTTGTTTTACTTAATTATATCATGTTACGCCTTCTAAACCTACTACCGGTATTCTAAACCAACTTTTAAGAAATATAATAATGTATACAATGGTATCGCTAAAAAGTGGTATCTGGCAACTCAAGCCATTTACGCCTTCTAAGCCAACTGGCTGATTAGGAGTCTATAATAATGTATACAATGGTATTGCTAAAAAGTGGTATCTGGCAACTCAAGCCATTTACGCCTTCTAAGCCAACTGGCTGATTAGGAGTCTATAATAATGTATACAATGGTATTGCTAAAAAGTGGCATCTGGCAACTCAGTCTTCGATTAGAATTAAATATATAGCGAATACATTGCGGTATCTGGCAACTCAAGCCATTTACGCCTTCTAAGCCAACTGGCTGATTAGGAGTCTATAATAATGTATACAATGGTATTGCTAAAAGTGGCATCTGGCAACTCAGTCTTCGATTAGAATTAAATATATAGCGAATACATGGCGCCATCTGGCAACTCAAGCCATTTACGCCTTCTAAGCCAACTGGCTGATAAGGAGTCTATAATAATGTATACAATGGTATCGCTAAAAAGTGGTATCTGGCAACGCAGTCTTCGATTAGAATTAAATATATAGCGAATACATGGCGCAATCTGGCAACTCAAGCCATTTACGCCTTCTAAGCCAACTGGCTGATTAGGAGCCTATCAAACAACGCCTACTCGGCTGAAGTCTTAATATGCACTTGGCTCCTGCCAGGTGAACACCTCTCCTCCTTTCTCTCCTCCTTTCTCTCCTTTCTGGCCCTTTGGGGGGAATAGCTTGGGGGAGAACTCCGCCCCCAAGTTGCATGCCCCTTGCAACCCCGGTTGGCAACAAAGGGCCGTTTGGGGTAATTTTTTTATTTTTTTTATTTTTTTTTATTTTTTGCAACACCCACCCCCCTTTGCAACACCCCACCCCCATTTGCAACATTGCGTAATCACTTGCAACATTCCTGCACTCTAACCTTTTGCGGCTATACTACTGACGGGGATGAATTGAGTTTCTGGGCCAATTCTTCGACAGTTGTTGAACAGTCTTCTTCAAGTGCGGCTAACAGCAGGTCATCATCAAACTCAGCAGGGCGTCCAGAGCGTGCTGCATCTGTCAAACAGCAGTCACCATTCCTAAACTTTTGAAACCATCTTTAACATTTCCTCACATGCAGAATATGTTGCCATAAACGTCCTGAATGTTTCGCGTTGCTTCAGTGGCACTATGCCCTTTTTTGAACTCGTAAAGCATTATATGTCTGATATGCTCTTCTGATACCGCCATGTTTATGAGGGGTTCACGTAAAGCAAAACACACGTCTTCACTGGTCAAGGTCTGTAAAGTATGAAGCGAAACACGATAGATCTCCTCTTAGATATAACCTTCGGAAAATTTATGCTTAAACCGAGTAGGACTAGTTTAAACTTAATCTATCGTAAAAAACGACATTACTCATGGGATGACCTGATATATATATATATATATATATATATGCTCCTGTTAATTTAATCGAAATATAAATAGATCCTGTCCAAAGCTGGAGCCTATCTGCTTGCAGATAGCTGGTGAGGGAAGCTATATTTTTGAGACCTCTTTGTGAGTGATCCGTGCACGGTCTGTGTATCATATATATATTATATATATATATATATATGATGAATAAAACCACGAAGGAAAGGAAACACAAAATGGTGCTCAAGCGCTTTCGTCTAATGACATCTTCAGGAACACTGAGTGTTCCTGAGGATGTCATTAGACGAAAGCGCTTGAGCACCATTTGTGTTTCCTTTCCTTCGTGGTTTTATTCATCATAAATATTTTTACGTGTTACTTTCGTGAAATAATTTTCATATATATATATATATATGTGTGTGTGTGTGTGTAAATGATTTTAATAAGTATTTTGCGTGTCCGGTAGGTTTGTAGTGCTTCACTAACATTAAATGAAGCAAATATTTCGATAATAAGGCAATCTCATTATTAATTATTTAAAAATTGAACTTAAACACTTTATAAAATGCAGATTTGTTACATAAATACTTATCAAATATTCTTAAAATCTGTTGTATTCTAATAGTAGTTAGCCTTAATCATAGATTCCATACTTGCCATTAGAAAATTACATGATGCACCGGATTGGAATATCAATTAATCTAAATATCCCTTTGATTGATATCGTGTATTTATCAACATTTGCATTTTACCCATTACGTTTCACTGAATAATTAATTTAATTTGTAGGATTGAAGAATTAGTTTGAGTTAGATTATAAACGCCATGAGGACGTTAATGTAGGTCGTTTTCGAGGGTTTTTTTTAGTTTTTAATCTAACCTAAGTTAGCGTAATCTAACCTAACGTAACTTAATCTAACCCATAACACAATATACTTGGAGAGAGAATGTCAGGTCGATCAGATGTAATCTCGGAGAGATGTTCTCCGATTCATATTTTCTCTTTCCCGTTACATGGCAGACCATTCGCCAGAGTCAAATAAAGGAAAAGTCGTAAAAAGAAAGAAAGAAAAACTTTGAAATTGCGATGGATTTTATGACTACAAAGAATTATATAATCGAACAAACTAGCATTTAGTTTATATCTATTCTTAATAACCAGTGAGAAGGGCCAGGAACTGACATATCATTCAGGCTAGACGAACGCGGCTCATTCCGCTAAACCACTGGATTATTATTAGCCAGTACCATGAGAGTCAAACACCTCGACCTCAGTGTCTTCGCTTCGCTTATAGGGGAAGGTACCAACCAAACCACGGCCACTGCCCATCCTTTGTGTACGATTAACAAAAATTTATTTTAAATATTATAAGTGTTCCTCCGTTTCTGTATTAACATTCATAGGAAGGTGGCTACCGTATGAATAGAAGGGACTTACAGCATAACGTAGAATTTGAATGATGGGTCGCTATATCATCCGAACGTGGCAGACGATCACCCATCCAGCTTTCACACAAACTTAACGTCGTTCAACTTCTCTGATTTAACGGGAAGTGGTGTTGGAATGTGGCTACGACGTAACCTAAAATATATGGCCATTCTGTGAAGACACTTAATGGCCGAAGTTGTTGAAGTGTGTTAAAAACAAAAAAATAAAAATAAAATAAGAAAAGCTGCTCATACATTCATGTACACTTATACATACTGTACACATATACTGTTCACACACACACACACACACTCACACACACACACACACACACACACACACACACAGTGTGCGTGTACGAAAAGGGTGTGTTAGTGTATATCGCCGGCTTCTGAGAATAAATGGACTGCCCAACGTCGGCGGTAACATTTTCGACCAACTTCAAATGTTCTAGGAAAAAAAATGCTCATTATCAGTCGCAAAAATTCAATTGAAACATTAAGAAAGAGCTTAAGATTCTCTCTCTCTCTCTCTCTCTCTCTCTCTCTCTCTTCTCTCTCTCTCATATATATATATATATATATACATATATATATATATATATATATTTAAAATCAATTTTGAATCTGAATTAAATAATACTTTATTCATATTAATGACATTAGAGAATTAAATTCAGCAAAAGCAAAGCTAAATAAATATTTCTAGTAATTTAAAATAATAATAATAATGATAATAACAATCCAGTGGTCCTGATAAATATTTAAAAAGCACACACACACACACACACACACACACACTCACTGATTAGGAGTTGTGGGCGCTAACCATTGAAGTAAAACAGGATTAAAACTTGACACAACTTGGGGTTCACGATTCCAACTCAAAAGTTCTGTTTCAAAGTCTGCAGGGGATAATTTTAGATTGTGCAAAAATCACACACGTTTGTACGTGTTATATCCTTCCAATATATATATAATAATATATATATATAAATATATATATATATATATATATATAATGTGTGTGGTGTGTGTGTGTGTGTTAGCGTAGCCAGGATTTTCAATAAAGATACCTATTCCATATAAGCTGAATTCTATTCTTATAAAATTAAGCCACTGATATTGCTCTTTGTGAGGTTTAACTCCTGATAACCCCCAATTGGCTATCCAGTTATATATAGGGTGTCTCAGAAGTTGCGAACCATAGTCTTTATTCAGATTTACGAGGTTTACGAGTCGAAATGGTTTATAACTTATAAGTGATGTTTAATTACAATATATGTTCGATAATGTTCGAATAATAAAATCAACAGTATGTACAGTTAATCAAAAAGCTATCTTAAAATAATTAAATTGAATGAAGCTACATTAGCCAATGGTGTCTCAGAAGTCACGTACCATTGGCTAATGTAGCTTCATTCAATTTAATTATTTTAAGATAGCTTTTGATTAACTGTATATACTATTAATTTTATTATTCAAACATTATCGAACATATATTGTAATTAAACATCACTTATAAACCATTTCGGCTCGTAAACCTCGTAAGTGTAAATAAAGCCTATGGTGCGGGACTTCTGAGACACCCTATATATATATATTATTGCTTTATCATCTATATTTTGTAGAAATTTAGGAAATAAGAGCTTTTCCTATGTTCGACAACGAAGTTTGTTCGTACAAGAATCGACTTCAGTTGAAAAAACTTATAATTGAATCTTTCTTTATGTGACTATTCTCTACCTTGTAATTGCTTCCACAAACTTAAAAATAAAGTTTGTATATGCGGCCTCAATGAGCCAGTTAAAAGGTTTGCATGGCGCGTGGACACGTCTAGAATTGGAAAAGTTTCTGTCTGTGAACTTCATCCGTTTGCTTTATTTAACGACGCAGAAAGAATGGCTCGTTTAATGCAAAGACTGTACACGCTTCGTTAATTTTCTGATAAGCAATATACTGTAAACAGTTCATTGAAATGTGTAGTTATCCCGCTAACCATGTAGAATTTTTTTTAGTTGGTTGATTTGCTTTACGTCCCTCATCTAGAGCTATGTCATGGCCACATCATAACAAGATAAGTGAAGATAAGTGACGTTCGATCTGGGTAGATGTTGAATGGTTGACCGTTCTCTGTGTCTAGATGATGTATCAATCCGTGGTTCGAATTCCGCGTAAGGCTGTACGTCCCCTTCGTCATATGAACTTAGATGTTGCAAATGAGGTTAAACAACTCCAAATACTTGTACACACACACACACACACACACACACACACACATATATATATATATATATATATATATATATACATCTAACTGAGGGTATACTGAGACGTGCTGAAACGCTACTAACGAACCGGGAAATACAAGTTCTGTTTAAAACGAGAATTCAGGCAAACCAAATAAATTACGTGCAGCGGCCTCGTCACCGCCATCCTTCTCCATTTTTAGACTGGCTTGGAGCAGTTTCTAACTGGGTTATATTTTTCTGGCAATAAAGTTCAATGTTTAGGACAATGATATCTTGACTCTCAAATTATTTGGTGTACTTCTTGTTCCAACCAAGTATCTTGATTTTCTGTAAAAAAATCAACAAAAACTGTTTACATAAATGGTGATTTACTCCAGTATAAGAAATAACAGGGAAGGGCGTGAGCTGATAACTACTTCTATCATCCATAACTGTTTTTTAGAGTTCGTTTATTGTCATTCAGGAGGGACAGAAACTGGCACAGCGCTCAGGCCAACTAATGTGACCCATTGTTCTAACTCCTGCATTATTATTATTACCATCATCGGGATTCGAACCCCCAACCTCAGTGTCTGCACTTTGTTTATGAGAAAACGGTGATACCCGCCGAGTTACGGACATTATCTTTAGGGTTGGTTACTTAGACTATGTTTTTATGAGAAATTGACAAGTAAAACAGTTGTGCACCAACCAACTTATTTATGGTAATCTCTTTCTTAAAAATTATCCATTTTCATATTATCTTCTTATCTGAATATTAATACCTACTTATGAACATATTTTAGCTTTTCTTCGCAATAAATTTTAGCTAAAAAAGTTCAAGGAAACGCGAAGCACTACGAACTTTCTGAAGGAAAAAGTTATATGTGGGCTTCCGAGGGTTTAAGTTTACACCATGTTTTATAAACTTTATTCTTTCATTTATGACACTTTTGTGTAGTGTACTAGTAAAAGATTTAAAGAACGTGTGTATATATATATATATATATATACACGAGTCGGAGTTGAATACTATTGAGGGTATATTTTATTCCGAACAAAAATCACGCTGGTACATGCATGTTATTCAGTTTGTGGGGTCCACTGTTAAGCCAGAGATTTGAATTAAATGCTGCTATTATCTCGAGTGCGGGAGGGTTATCGCATCAAAAAGCCTCTAGACGCAAAAGTTATATGCGTTCCCTCGGTTGTTAAATATACAAAAAGTGGTAATTTTTATTCCGTCGTAGTGTGGTGGTAGCTCTCGCGACTCCAACTAAAGAGGTCCCTGATTCGAATCTTGGTGGGGCAGTTCTGCTTCATACAAAAATCACGTGTGGTCATGCGTGTTACTATATATATATATATATATATATATACAGTACTGGCCAAATTATTAGGAATTTTTTTAAAATTTCATTTTTTGGTATAAAATGTTAAATTAAACCAATTTTAAACGTTGAAAAGTTATTTATTTCTACACAAGAATACATGGTCATTATTTAGCAATAGTTTAGTACTTAGTTTGACCCACCTTAGCTGCCATAATGGCTGCGACACGCTTCGGCATGCCATGAATCAATTTTTTGCATAATTCTTTAGTCGAACGAAGCGTGTTTGTTCGTCAGTTGTCGTTTGGTTGTCGTGCGATGCGGGTGTGTTTCTCTTTATTTTACGTGTCATTGTAACTATCGTTTAATTTAAATAGTGTATTTACCCAATTTCGGCAATTATTTGTTACAGTTTTTAAGTGAATTTGAAAATGGGGCGAAAGAATGACTTGAGTCCACGGAAAATTGGGCAAATACAGGTTTTATTAACTTCTTCTACATTTAAACAAAAGGAAATCGCTGCCAAACTCCATGTTTCACCACAGTCAGTACTTCGTATTAAGAAAAAAATGGTATTTGGAGAAAATGTAGGCCCCAAAAGGGTTGGAAGATGCGGCAGAAAAAGGGTAACGACTCCAAGAACTGATAGACAGATTGCAATTTTGTCTCTTAGAAATAGAAGAGCTACTTGCAAAAACATTTCCAGTAGTCTAGCGGCTGATGGCATCAATATTAGTCGTAGAACAGTCAACAGGAGGCTTCTAACTGCCGGCTTCAAAGCCTACCGCCCAAGGAAGAAGCCCAGGCTCACTGAGGCTATGAAGAAGGCACGTTTTGCATGGGCAAAGGAACACATTAACTGGACTAGTGAGGATTGGGAACAGGTAAGAATAATATTTAACATTAAATAGAATGTTAATACAGTAAATACAGTATGCATAGAAGTGTATTTACAGTACGTGATAAAACTGCAGTAAAAATAGCTGTAAAGCAGCAAGTCATACTGTACTTCGTTTTAGCTGTACTTCCTACGCTATGCACTGACTCTTTCACAGGGCTTTCTTTGATTGCAGGTGGTGTTCTCCGATGAGTCAACGATTGCCGTGCTTGACGATCGTGTTCAAAGTGTAAGAAGGAGGCCTGGAGAAGAATTTTTGCCTGAGTGTCTGATGAAAACGGTGAAATTTCCACAAAAGATCATGGTTTGGGGAGCAATTTCTGTGCATGGAACTAGTCGTTTGAGCATTGTTGAGGGGAATATGAACCAAGTCAAGTATATAGAAGTACTAAGAAGACGTCTACTGCCTCAAATAAGGGAATGGTATGGTAATAGACGTTGGATTTTTCAACAAGACTCAGCTCCATGCCACACGGCAAAGTCGGTTAAAAATGGTGTCATGAAAATAGTGTTCGGTTGCTCCCATGGGCTGGAAATTCTCCAGACATGAACCCAATCGAAAGTTTATGGTGTATTTTAAAGGACGTAATCCATGAAACGCCGATAACAACAAAACACCAACTCATAGAGCGACTTATTCAAGTCTGGTTTCACTCTACACGTATTAAGGAATTATGCAAAAAATTGATTCATGGCATGCCGAAGCGTGTCGCAGCCCTTAAGGCAGCTAAGGGGGGTCAAACTAAGTACTAAACTATTGCTAAATAATGACCATGTATTCTTGTGTAGAAATAAATAACTTTTCAACGTTTAAAATTGGTTTAATTTAACATTTTATACCAAAAAATGAAATTTTAAAAAAATTCCTAATAATTTGGCCAGTACTGTATATATATACATTTTAACTGCAAAAAACACAGTATAATTAATGTAAAGAACGACGTTTGTGTAGAAGAGTGTTCCGCACAAGATGAGGAGGGAGAACGAACAAATGAAAAATGAGGTACCACCCGGGAATCGAACCCGGGATCATCCGATTGCCGGTCAGATATGCTATCCACTACACCATCGACCTCGATCAATCAGAAGTCGTAATTCTTCTACAAACGAGCAGAAACCAATGCCCTGAGGGGGCACCTTCGCATGCCGTACATATATACATTTTAACTGCAAACAACACACAATATAATTAATGTAAAGAACGACGCTTGTGTAGAAGAGCGTTCCGCACAAGATGAGGAGGGAGAACGAACAAATGAAAAATGAGGTACCACCCGGGAATCGAACCCGGGATCATCCGATTGCCGGTCAGATATGCTATCCACTACACCATGGACCTCGGTCAATCAGAAGTAGTTTTCCTACATACGAGCAGAAACCAATGCCCTGAGGGGCATGCGAAGGTGCCCCCTCAGGGCATTGGTTTCTGCTGGTATGTAGGAGAATTACGACTTCTGATTGATCGAGGTCCATGGTGTAGTGGATAGCATATCTGACCGGCAATCGGATGATCCCGGGTTCGATTTCCCGGTGGTACCTCATTTTTCATTTGTTCGTTCTCCCTCCTCATCTTGTGCAGAACGCTCTTCTACACAAGCGTCGTTCTTTACATATATATATATATATATATATATATATAAATATAATCAATATATATATATATATATATATATATATATATATATATATATATATATATACACACACAGTAATCTAATTGATAATGTAGAAATATCCCCAACTATGATGTCGGACCACAACATCATTGAAATAGAAACTAATATAAAGGCAACAGGAAAGGAAAGAACACGCACAACAGAACGAAGCAAATTCGAAATTTTTAATTTTCACTCCAAAGCTATAAACTGGGAAGATGTGACATCCAGCATGGAGGTAATAGATTGGAAAACCATTTTCGAGGCCAAGACAACGGAGGAGATGCTAATGACGTTAGAGGAGAAGACGTTAGAAATTGTGGAAAAACATGTCCCAAAGATACAACAAAGAGGAAAGAGAAGCAGGTTCGAAGGACAAAAGAGGGCATTGTTTCAAAAGAGAAAAAGAATAACAGCAAAATTAAGTAATTGTAAAGATAACAACATCAGAAAAATATTAAATGATAAACTGCAAAGTATCGATGTCGTTATACAGGAACTAATCGAGAAGCATACTGAAAAAGAAGAAGATGACGCTAAAGAAGCGATAAAGGCTAACTCAAAGTACTTCTATAAGTTTGCAAAAAGAAAGTCGAAAAACCATGCGACTATCGGACCTTTAAAAAATGAGAATTGATATGCGATAGAAACGTGTTCTTTGAAGAAGAACCACAAGGGGAAAGTATAACGGATTTCGACTTTACGACGGATGATATTACACAAGCAATAGGGAAACTAAAACACAATCAGCGGCAGGATCGGATAAATGGAATGCCACACTGATCAAACACTGCAAGAATGCAATCGCTGAGCCCCTATACTGGATATGGAGACGATCACTAGACACGGGAGAAATACCGGGCATCCTGAAGAGCGCGAACATAGTCCCAATATATAAAGGAGGAGATCGATCTGAGGCCAAAAACTATCGGCCAGTATCGCTTACATCCCATCTCACTAAAATATTTGAAAGAATAGTTGGAGAGAAAATCTATGACTTTTTGGAAACTCAGAGAAAATTCAATGACAACCAACACGGGTTTCGGTCAGGCAGATCATGCCTATCACAACTAATGGGACACTACAACAACATTATTGATTCACTTGAAAGTAATGAAAACTATGATGTAGGGCATACTATACACAGACTTTGCTAAAATGTTCGACAAGTGTGACCACGGAATCATAATACATAAACTGAAATATATGGGAATAACAGGAAAAGTAGGGAAATGGATATATAATTTCCTTAGTGAGCGGCGGCAAGTCGTTACAGTACAAGGAGTATCTTTATCAGAATCAGAGGTCATCAGCTCAGTACCACAAGGAACAGTATTAGCTCCACTACTCTTCATAATCATGCTAACTGACATAGATGAGGACGTTACCAGAGACAGCACAGTAACATCCTTTGCGGATGACACAAAGATCAGTAGAAAAATAAGAAACCCAGAAGACATAGGATCTCTACAAACCGACATAAGCAGAATCTACAAGTGGACGGAAGACAACAATATGAAGTTTAACACCGAGAAATTTCAGCTATTACGGTACGGAAAAAGAGAAGACATAAAATCCATGGAATATTATACCCCAAATGGACAGGAAATTTAGAGAAATTCCAGAGCAAAAGATTTAGGGGTTGTAATGACAGATGATGCGATATTTGAAACAAAATAAGATAGCAGTAAACAGAGCAAAAAGAATAACGGGTCAGATATTGAGAACCTTTAAACGAAGGGATAGGAATGCAATGATTCCTCTACTGAAAACACTGATAATACCGAAATTGGAATAATGCTCGGTCCTAACAGCCCCATATAAAAAAGAAGACATTAGACAGCTGGAAGGGATCCAGAGAAGCTTCACAGCCAAGATCAATGGGTGCAAAGAACTAAATTACTGGGAAAGGTTACGCGAGCTATACCTATATTCACTGGAAAGGAGAAGAGAGAGATACATCATTGTTTACTCTTGGAAAATAATGGAGAAACTAGTCCCTAATCTTACTCTGAACCCTATAACTCCCCAAACAACGGTGGAAAGTAGAAACGGTAGACTGTGCCGTATTCCCAAATTGAAGGCGAGACAGGGAACATCCTTAACCCTGAAAGAAAATAGTTTTGTAGTGAGAAAACCAAAACTGTTTAATCAGTTGCCCAAAGACCTAAAAAACACGAAGGGAGTTGCAGTGGAAATCTTCAAAAGAAGACTAGACGCCTGGCTCAGAACAATTCCCGATGGCCGGTCGTACCTGGCTATGTGAGGTGGAGAGCGCAAGAATCCAACTCAGTACTTCACCAGGCCAACTCGAGAGGAGGGGCGACAAGCTTGACCTTCGCGAAATGAGAAATCATCGCGCGAAACCTTGTAAGGCTGTAAGGTAAGGTAAGGTATATACGAGGGCCACTCAATATATTTTGCCCCACCTTTTTTTTTCTTTCCAAGTTTCCTTGTAAGTTCCAGAAATTTTGTACACAAGTAGTTACATACCTTTTTTACAAGTTTATATTTTTCCACATAGTCTCCATCCTTTTCTACGGCCTTCCTCCACCTCGGAACGAGGGCCTTTATTCCATGCTGATAAAAGTCCGCTGGGTTCCGCTGGAGCTACCTCTTAACCCCCTCAACAACCTCATCGTCACTCTGAAACTTTCTTCCACAAATACCATCCTTCATTGGCCCAAACAAATGGAAGTCTGACGGTGCCAGATCCGGGCTGTTGGAGGGTGGTGTAACACAGTCAAGCGCATTTTGTGGTCTTCTCTTGTTTGCAAACTGTTGTGTAGTCTTGCGTTATCGTGCAAAAGAAGGACGTCTTCCAGCTTTCTCTCCGGTCGAACTCGCTTTATACGTCTCTGGAGTCTCTGTAGGGTAGCAATATATGCCTCTGAGTTGATTGTTTCTCCTTTCTTCATAATGTCCACAGAATCACCCCTTTCATGTCCCCGAAGATGGTGGCCATAACCTTTCCTGCAGCGGGAGCCATTTTGAACTTTTTCTTGCGTGGGGAGTCTGCATGATGCCACTCCATGGATTGCCATTTTGGTTCAGGTTCAAAGTGGTGTACCCAAGTCTCATCCCCAGTCACAATTCGTGAAAGGAAGTCATCCCCTTCAGTCTCGTATTGAACCAACAACTCATAAGTAATTTTGTTTTCTTTGGGCTTTGTGATCTTCAGTCAATTCGCGAGGAACAAACCGTGAACACACTTTTGAGTATCCCAGTTGCTGAATTATCGTATTCACACTTCACTCATTCCTAGCTCCAGTGATAGCTCCTTGTAAGTGACGCGCCGATTTGATCGAATGATGCTGTTAGCACGTTGCACAGTGTGAGATGTCACAGCCGATGCCGGGCCACTGCTGCGTGGCTCATCATCATGGCTGGCTCTCCCTCTCTCCGATAATCTCACACGTTTAGACCAGCGTCCAACTGTGCTTCGATCAAGAACAGCATCTCCGTAAACGTTTCGCTCTCTGTTTACGAAGCACATCAGTGTTAGACGCCATTTTCGAAACTGCGTTAACTATCGGTTTTATACAAGGGCGTTTAAAAGCGGTTTTATACAATGAGGGAGGTTCAAACTGGAAAAATCCGGTTATATGAAGCTCAGAAAGTTTAAACTTACGGCCCAAAACACATTTCAGCCCGATGGCCTATTATTTGGCAAAGAAAAAAGGGTGGGGCAAAATATATTGAGTGCCCCGAGTATACAGTATATATATGTTACGCGTAATGTGGATAGTTTCCTAATGTTGACATTCTGCAAGCTATTGCCTAACTGCCTAATGTTGATACGCGAAACATGTTACCTAACCTGAATTAATGTTAGGTTAGGCTAGGTAACATATGTTACGCGTAATGTGGAAATTCCTAATATCAACATTAAATAATGTTGCATAATGTCAACATTAGGCAGCTATCCACATTACGTGTAACATATATACTCCTGTATAATATATATATATGCAAACCCACAAGGAAAAAGAAAAATTATTCCAAGGCCTTTCGTGTATTCAGAAGTACACCTCGTCAGGGAATGAAGGGAGAAGGCGAGGTGACAAAATATATGCATATGTACAATGGGACGGGAAAATAAAAAGATCAGCACCTGATTAACAAGAGTTAAAAGGCAAAAGGTATTTTAACAGGATATTGTCAATTTTATACATTCCCGCACTGTTCTTGAAATTATTTTAAAATGGATAAATGCACATTCTAGAATATTCCTGTCAATTATATCTGTATTTTTAACCAGCGATTTAGAACTATCCCACTTGATACTATGATTTCATCTATACATATGGTTAAACAATTATTTGCTGTTCTTCACCATATTTATGCTGTTTTACCCTAATATCTAACGTTTTACCGGTTTGGCCTATATATACTGAGTTACATTGTGTGCATCCGATCGAATACACACAACCAACCGCATTATTCGGGCTGTTCTTTATTTGGTGTGATTTAACAGTATTATTATACTTAAAGACTATATTGATACCAATTGGTTTTAGTAAAGTCGGAAGATATTTAAAATTAACATGGTAAGGTAGGCTAAGGATATTTTTACGCTCAAATTCCTTTACAGTTACACTATCAGACCTTAACCTTCTTCGTTAACATCAGTCTGAATCTTCAAATCTGAACGTTGGACAGTTATTTGACTTTCAGTTTTAGTTCAAATCTTCAAATTTAATTATCGGTTTTCAGTTTTAAGTTTCGAATCATTATTTTGTCACTCAGTTTCATTTTGGATTAAAAAAAAAAAAAAAAATATATATATATATATATATATATATATATATATATACATATATATATATATATATATATATATATACATTATACAGGGTGGCCCGAAAGTAGGTATACAATTGATGGTTTATTTTATGAAACTTTACACATAACGTGTTAATCACTCAGGTTTTCAAGTTGAAACCCATCGCTGTTCACACATTCCTGGAATCTGCCTGACATACTTCTGCAAACTTTTTGACACAAAACTTTCTGTTTATCAAGATCTGTAAACGCATCTGTGATGTAGCGTTTCAATTCGCCAACATTCCGTGGTTTCCTACTGTAAACTTTAGCCTTGAGTACTGCCGAAAAGTCCGGTGACCATGGAGGCATCTCGATTGCGCCTCTGCGGCCTATCCATCTTCCTGGGAAATTTTCATCCAGATAATCACAGACTGCATAAGCGAAGTGGGGTGGCGCACCATCTTGTTGGAAGTACAACTGAGGGAACTCTGGCCGCTGCTTTAACTCCGGAATAACGTTGTTCGTGAGGACCTCCAGGTATGCGTCGCCTGTGACTGTTCTGTCAAATTAAACTGGACTTACGACACCAAAGCTTGCAATGGCACCCCAAACTGTGACACCTGGTTGATTGAACTGCTGCTCAAGTCTTACATGTGTGTTCTCGATAGTCCAGTAAACGCAATTATGTCTGTTGACATGTCCTGACAATTTGAAGGTTTCGTCAGACCATACAATTTTATCTACGATCACTAGTTTTTCCGAGAGTTCATTGAGCATAATCTCGCAAAACTGCAGCCGCCTGTCTAGATCATCCTCCATTAAACCATGGATCCCTAGAGCGATAAGTTTTCACTCCCACAAACACCATAAGTCGCTGCAGAGATGTTCGGGAGATGTTGAGTTCTCCCAATGCTCTCCTCGTAGACTTCTTAGGGCTTTGAACGAATGCTTCTGCTACCAACTTGTTGTTCTCTTCTCTGTACACACTTCTAGATGGGCCAGATTTATGAGCATTTGTAATTGAGCCCATGGCATAAAATTTATCGCGGATGCGATAAATTGATAGTCTGCTTGGAGCTGTGGTCCCGAACGTTTCATTCCACTCCCTTCTTACAGTTTCAGCGTTTTCTGATTTCCAAAAATGTTTTAGCACCCACTTCCGTTGGTCATTAATCAGGTTATCTACACTGAAAGGAAAATGAATTTTAAAAAATCAACGTATGAAACTGTATACCTACTTTTGGGCCACCCTTGGATTTTATTTTAAAGTTATTTTTCTCATTCAATTTTCCTTTTCAAATCAGAGCTTCATTTTCAAAGTCGCAGCAAATTTCATCTGATCGGATCATTCTGATCTTGTTTTGTATTTTAGACTCTGAAGTTTGAATTTGAACGTTGTCTTTCTTTTGAAGAATGATCTAATTTCAGTGTTATTATGTAGTACCTTCCCCTTTAACTTCATTATCTTTTACTCCATTAACTGGTCGACCGTGTATATATATATATATATATAATACTGAATATTGAATAACCTTTATTAATAATAAAATAATACATTTGTTTTACAATTTACAATGACATGAATAATTGTGAAGCTCGACTATTTATTTTATTTAATTTGGCCCTTAAGCTTGCTTTACACTTTACTGAGCTCTTATTAAAAATAAACAACTGCTTGTTATTAATTAATAATAAATAAATAAATAAATATATTAAGAGTTAAAACATGTATTAATCTTAAATTATCACTGCTGACATGGCAAATACAAGGTCACCATTGAAGGCACTATCAATACCATATAAAGAAACCAATATTATACATGAGAGATGAGAACTGAACAATCCCAAGAAATGTGTTTTTAATACTAGATTACACACGAGAAATTAATAATTAGTAAACAATAGTAATGGACATTAATCCTAGATTTTTGTTAGTATGCCATTATTAATCGGGATTTCAATTTGGTTTTAAACAAATTTACATTCACAATATTTTTTATATCGCCATTTAAGTCATTCCATAGTTTCAATCCAATGAAAATAGGTAGTTTTTGAGATGAAGACAATCTAAATTGGGATATAACAAGCTTTGATCTATTTCTGGTCTGATACGAGTGGATTTCTTGATAAGTTACAAAATATCTATTTACCCATTGTAAATTAATGATTTTGTTCTTACACTTGTAAATAAAAATAAAATGTGCCAATTTGGTTATATCATTGAGCTTTAGTAGGTTTAGCTCTTTAAATAATGCACTAGAGTGATCAAGGAACTCAGCATCAGTTAAAACCTTATTTCTCGTTTTGGGTGACAAAGATACCATTTAATGCGTTGTTAGCGGAGTTTCCCCAAACAAGGGTGCAGTACGTTATATAAGGAAGAACAAGCGTATGATAAAGAGTCAATAAAACTTGTTTAGGGACTACATTCTAAATTTAAACATTATAGCAAACGCTCCTTCAAATCTTTTTCGCGATATAATTTACATGATCACTCCACTGCAAATTCTTATCTAGCATTACACCAAGAAATTTTGTTACAGTACACTCCTTCATAGCGATTTGTTTTACTGGTATTTAGGAAGAGTTTATTGGTGGTCAACTATTTCATTACACTGATGAATTCTGAATGAAATATATACTTAGCTGAATTAACATCTTTGAAAGAAAAAGACAGTTGTATCATCTGCAAAACATTATGAAGTTCAGTATATCAGATGAACGGGAAAGTCATTTTTATATAATAAAAATAACAGTGGACCCAGAACTCAGCCTGTAGGACATCATGTTTGACAAGTGCTTTAGTGAGCAAACTTTATTTACTGATACAAAATTATATCTATTGGACAAAAACTTTTAAACCAATCACTGATTGCTCCTCTAAAGCCATAACAATATAATTTATTAAGTAGAATAGTATGGTCTATTACATCAAACGCCTTACTCAAATCCATAAATATTGATATCATTATTTCTTTGTTCTCTTTAGCTATATTTGCATTTTCCATAAGATTTAAAATAGCCATTTCGTTGTTTTTTATTACGGAAGCCATATTGATTTGGAGATAATAAATTGTAGGATTCTAAATATCGCTGCATTCTACTTTTTTACAATTTTTTCAAAACCTTTGCTGAACACAGATAATGAACACACCGGCCTGTAATTTGTTGCTAGTGTAGGATCACTCCCTTTAAAAAGGGGTGTTTTTAGCATTGATAGGAAATGTTCCTTTGGAAATACTTAAAGAGTGATAATTTTAGCCAAAGTTACAGATATCTTATCTTTAAACAGTTTCAATATAGGTACAGGAATGTTATGAATGTTATTTTTTGTATTTTTTTAATTACCAATAATATTCGGACCTCCGTTAGCAGGAACAAAAAGAAATGAATTTAGTGGGCTGGGTGGCAAATATTCTAGAGGTGAGTGATCATTATTTAGTAATTGTGAGCGAAGCTTATCCGCTATTGAAGGAAAATGTACATTTAAAGAGCCTGCAATAGCAGTATCATCAGTAATTTCTTTATTATCAACATTTAATTTCTCTATTGAATTTTTCTTAATTTCTTTCTGAGAAGACTGTTTACGGTTGTCCAAGTGTTTTTCAAGTCTCCTTTATGTTTGGAAAATTGATTGCTATAACAGTTATATTTTGCAATTTTGATTATTTCAGTTAATTTCTCTCTGTATTCAGTATATTGTACTCTAGGAATTTTGCTCTGTAATTGCAATTTGAATAATTTATCTCTGTTCTTCATTGAAGTAATAATTCTGGAGTGATCCATGGATTTGCGACACTTTTGGGCGAAACTGTTTTTCTCCTTAAAGGAAAGCAATATTAAAAATATGGAATAAGGTGTCATAGAAGAACTGAAACATATGATCTGGGTCATTTATAAGTTCGTCACAGTCAACTCGAGTATCTCTACAGCTCCAATAAATTTTCTTTTGTTAACCTCTGAGCATATTCTGTAATCAATAGTTGTTTTGTCCGCAACCTGAACAATGTTATTGACTATAGCGTAAGTAGGAAAATGATCACTGATGTTTGTGGTTATAATTCCAGAATTTACGAGGGCATTGCTATTTACAAATTATTATCAATCGTAGATTCTGTTATTCGATTACTATAGTTGCAGACTGAGTGGGTGGTAATAGTATGACTAAGATAGAGAGAATTCACCCGCAGCTATGGCATTTGCGATTTATGGTTCACTCACACACACACACACACACACACACACACACACACACACACACACACACACACACACACATATATATATATATATATATATATTATGCAGAAAGGAGGTGGCGAAGTAAAAATGTTTCCCTTACCCCTGCATAGAAGGAGAAGGAGAGAGCCGAAATTAAGGTATTCGAGGCTCTAAAAACGATGCTTTCTTTAATTTTGAAAGGACTGTGTAGTGTGCAAAATGCATGTATGTATAGTGAGGAATAGAGGAGAAATGTATGTGTGTGTGTGTGGTGTGTGCAGGAATGTTCACATAGTAAAAAATCACAGAAAAAGATCAGCTATGAAGGAAAATGACAGGAAAAATAGGAATTCCAACACTCCCTGAATCCTGCCTAATATTCTCCCCCGGAGTACTTCCCAAGTCGAGTGGTGTCTGCAGTCTCCTCCTACTAACTTGGAATTATATACTTTGTGTATATATATATATATATATATATATATATATGTGTGTGTGTATATATATATATATATATATATTATATATATTATATATATAGAGAGAGAGAGAGAGGAGAGAGAGAGAGAGAGGAGAGAGAGAGAGAGAGATTTACAACTTTTAAAAATCCCTTGCATATTTTTGAGTCAAATAAAGTATAAGCGTCAAAAAATATTTCCAAATACAGTTTTAAATAAATTTAAACACTTTGGTCATAGATAACAGCCCAGTAAGACTGTTTTATTTCAAGTGAATTAAAATTTCATTTGTTGCTAAAAGTGTTTAAACATATTTTGAATTTCAGTTATATTCCACAGAGCACATCACCGAAATATATATAGGGGTCCCGCGTCTTAAGGTACTTAAGCGCCAAAATTAAAATTCGCCAGAAATCGCCTCCAAAGTTCAGCAATATTCTCGCAATAGTATCTCTGTTATTAATTGAGCTAGAACGTTCATTTCTGGCTAAATTAGAGTTCTAATTATGCTAATGAAGATGTTGATGAGTTTTTGGAATAGATTTTCATATTTTATATTTTATATATATATTTTTTAATTTTTTAATTTTCTTATTATTCCGAACTTTGGGTGAACTTTTGGCTGGCGATAGAGGTGAAAAAACTAGTTCGCTTCATAAGGTTTTCAACCATACTTCTAATGTCGTAAGGTCATTATAACCCAAACCACGCGATAGAGGAAGGGTGAAAATAGTGATATCCATCAAAAACACGTTTTCGCCTGTGGTAGCGCTTAGGTACCTTAAGACGCGCGACTCCTCATATATATATATATATATATATAGGGTGAACCAAATGTAGGTGGACAGTAAATGATAACGTTTATTTTGAGAATACATATTTAATTTTTTTGTATACTATAATACAAAATAAAATTTAAATAAATTTAGTTATAATATTTAATATAATAAAACACAAACACCATAGTTATAATGAACACCATAGTTATAATATAATATAACACAAACCGTATTCAACCTACTGTCCACCTACTTTTGGTTCACCGTGTATATACTGTATATACGTGTACGTATATATATATATATATATATATATATATATATGTATATAACGGGTGTGCCATAAAAAGGGGTACATTTCAAAATGGCTATAAAATCAACATTTGTCATTTAATTTTAATAAAACTTCTACACAATAAAACATATGTATTTATCTATATGCAAACAAGTTTTCAGACTAAAATATCAAATAATTCAAATTCTATCAACATTTAACGAAAGAGTATGATTTTTCTACTTAACATGCAAAAATTATTAAACCTTTTTAATATTTTTATACAAATAATTTTTAACATAAAATTTACCTGAAATTATTAAAAAAATTGTTCGAAATGCTTTCCTTCCATTTCAATAACTTATTTTATTCTTGGCCGGAATTCATCTATGGCTCGATTTACCTGTTCCTGTGGAAGCTCTTCCCATTTTTGAATGATGATCTCGCGTAAATGAGCGACATCTTTTATCCTAGTCCTGTAGACTCGCTCTGCTAAGTTCTCCCATATTCCGGCCAAGAATAAAAAAGTCATTGAAATGGAAGGAAAGCATTTCGAACAATTTTTTTAATAATTTCAGGTAAATTTTACGTAAAAAATTATTTGTATAAAAATATTTAAAAAGGTTTAATAATATAATTTTTGCATGTTAAGTAGAAAAATCGTACTCTTTTCTTAAATGTTAATAGAATCATCTGAATTATTTGATATTTTAGTCTGAAAACTTGTTTGCATATAGATAAATACATACCCTGTGTTTTATTGTGTAGAAGTTTTATTAAAATTAATGACAAATGTTGATTTTATAGCCTTTTTAAAATGTACCCTTTTTTTATGGCACACCCGTTTTATATATATATATATATATATATATATAATATATATATATATATATATATATATATATTATATATATATTATATATATATTAATATATATATATATATATATATATATATATATATATATATTGCAATAGATATTTTGCAACTTAATAAATTCATTGATTTTGTAAATTTCTGATAAAGGTGTCGTTTCTACGTGGGAGGGAAAATTTATCAAAATGTCAAAGTACGGAAGGAACAAAATTAGTTCTCTATTTCGAAGTTAACACCGATTCTATTACAACAAACAGTGACTTCAATTTCAACTTCTCTTTGAAGTGAAAGTTTTTGAAATTTACATTTTAACGTTTACATTACATTTTTTTGCAGCGTAGTTATATTTTCCATTTGAGAGAGAAAGGTTTTAAAAATAATGTTTGCAGGAATTTCACGACAAAAAATGTTCGAAATTATTTACAATTTCTAAATTAAATAAAGAGAAATTTCTTTCGGCGCGACCTTTCGTGTGATACACCTTTTATTTAAATACGGAGAGGTCAGACAGTGCCTTCTCCATGCACGTCCGGTTGGCCTGTTGTTTGGGTTCAGTTATAGGGTTCAGAGAGAATTTTCGAAAGTACAAGGACAAAGAAGAGAGTGTGGTACTAGGCTAATAAATTTCATATTTCAAAGTTGCTGAATAAATATGGGTGGCATAGTTACAGTAATTTAATCTGGACGCAGGAGGACGGTCCCCTATCCAACCACAACCCAGACCCACTATCGCTTAACTTCGCTGATGGACGGAAAGCAGTGTTACTACATTCGTTGTAATGTACCCCGTTTTGGAGATGGAAAAAGAGAAAATGAAGGATAGGGTAGGTTGCTTTTGTAAGGCATATGGAAAAATTATCGAAGCCTTTTCCTACCCCTTAATGAATTTATATATATATAATGTACCAACCAACCAAATTCCCAACCATAATTCTCTCCTTGCTCCGCCTACCAATCACTTTCCTCCTTCCGTTCTTTGAAGATGTGAGCCTTTGATAATATTTTAGCGCCTTTCTTTTACCATGTTTTTTCTTGTTATACTCTATTTAATATTATGGACTTTAATACATGTATAGTTTTTTTGTATTCCGTTTTGTCTAATTTTGTCGTTTAATATTGTGAATTACTGTTTTTATACAGTTCACTTTTTGTTCAAAAAGTTTTTGTATTTTTTTAACTTATTTTTATCTTTGTATCTCAGTTCTTTACTGAAGATGATCCTGCGACGGGTCGAAATGTCTATAATACGTAAATGCTTGGAGCTCTCGCCTTTGTCTTCATATTCCTTATAAATATCCGAGTCCCAAGTAACACTTCTATCGCCGTTAGTGTATATAATATATATATATATATATATATATATATATATATATATACACACAGTATATACATTTCAACTTTTCAAAGGTTCTGTGCGATGATTCCTCATTTCACGAAGGTCAAGCTTGTCGCCCCTCCTCTTATATATACAGTATATATATGGGAATGAACTCAGAATGGTTCCCTGAGTTTTTTATGATACACACAGACCGTGCATGGAACAAGGAACTCTTCTGGGATAATTAAATCCAGTATAGTCCGAATAAGTAATAGTAAATGACAAATACCATAGTTATTCTTTTTCATGATGCAAGCCCGACGTGGGCAACGGGTCTCTCGCAAAGAGGTCCCATAAATATAGCTTCCCTCACCAGCTATCTGCAAAGCAGACAGGATCCAGCTTTGGGACATGGATCTAGGGTTTAAAGCAGCCTAGCCCCACTACATTTAGAACCTCAATATAAGTAAAAGACTCGTTGCATTCACGTCGAATTGAATAAATCAAAGAAAAAGGGGTAACTATTATATTTTTAGCCAAAACCAAAACTTAAACCTCAACTGGCAGGATTGAGCGTCCACTTTTCAAGGCACATAACATGTCCGTTTCATGATGGGAATGAACTCAGAATGGTTCCCTGAGTTTTTTATGATACACACAGACCGTGCATGGAACAAGGAACTCTTCTGGGATAATTAAATCACTATAGTCCGAATAAGTAATGGTAAATGACAAATACCATAGTTTTTCTTTTCTTTTCTTATGGGACCTCTTTGCGAGAGACCCGTTGCCCACGTCGGGCTTGCATCATGAAAAAGAAAAACTATGTTATTTGTCATTTACCATTACTTATTCGGACTATAGTGGATTTAATTATCCCAGAAGAGTTCCTTGTTCCATGCACGGTCTGTGTGTATCATAAAAAACTCAGGGAACCATTCTGAGTTCATTCCCATCATGAAACGGACATGTTATGTGCCTTGAAAAGTGGACGCTCAATTCTGCCAGTTGAGGTTTAAGTTTTGGTTTTGGCTAAAACTATAATAGTTATCCCTTTTTCTTTGATTTATTTTATCCGACGTGAATGCAACGAGTATTTTACTTATATTGAGGTTCTAAATGTAGTGGGGCTAGGCTGCTTTAAACCCTAGATCCATGTCCCAAAGCTGGATCCTGTCTGCTTTTTAGATTGCTGGTGAGGGAAGCTATATTTATGGGACCTCTTTGCGAGAGACCCGTTGCCCACGTTGGGCTTGCATCATGAAAAAGAAAAACTATGGTATTTATCATTTACCATTACTTATTCGGACTATAGTGGATTTAATTATCCCAGAAGAGTTCCTTGTTCCATGCACGGTCTGTGTGTATCATATATATATATATATATAACTTATATAGGGGAGAGCGGGTTTAGTTGACTACCCTTTTTTCAAATGCCTTAAAATGTTCAAAATGTTCAAAATGTTCATATAATTGATGAAAGAAGTGGATATTAAAACCACTTAAAAGTTGAGGGAGTAAAGCACGCACGTCATCAATATCTTGTCAAAATATAGACATTTCTTTGACTTATAGTCATTTCAGTTAAAAATACCAGGATGGCGAATGTGTCCACTATAGGGGTACTTTCGCCTGAAGCTAACTTATGTAGAGAAGAAGAAATTATTAGACAAAATGTGAGTGGAAAATACCAAAAAATATTTCAATGACTTTATATATATGTATATCCTGAAAATGTACATTGAATAGGGCATAGTATCTAAATCTAACAGCACTTAGATTCTCCTGGAGGCACCTTCGCCAAACAAGCGAGCAGAGGCGAGGGTGCCCCTAAAAAAATCTCTCATAAAACGACAAAATAATTTTTTCTTATCTGCACTTTAACACATACAGCCTACCCTCTTACTTGTCACAAACTGACGAAATAATGATAGTTTCAGAGTTGCCAAATGAAAATTTGATTTTAGAGCTAGATTTTCCAAGAAAAGGTGCTAAAAAAGCTAAAAATATAACAAAAGAATATTTTGATTTACTTACTTTATTTAAAAAGAGGAGCCGGCAATTAGCTGATCTAAAGTGATATCTTCCTCATTCCAAGAATCTTCTATAGAAATTTCCCCAGTATTTTCACTTTGATCATCTTTTTTTTCATTATATGTTGCCATTGTTCCTATTAATTTAATGCTGATGAAGGCAGATGATAATCTTTATAGCATTTATTATTACGCCTGAGGCTATACTTTATTGATAGAATAGCTTTCAGCATGGGGAGTTGCATTTTATTTTTCAATTTTGTTTTTACTAAATTCATGCTACTAAATACTCTTTCAACTTCAGCATTAGAATTTGGTAATATTTATAAATTTATTGCACACTTATTGAATGGATTAGCTCCAGAAGCACCTCTACCCAGAACTGTTCAGTATTGTTTACATTTGTCCACTTATGCAAATGTGTACTGTTATATTTACTATGACACAAAATAGAAATCAAGCAACTCCGAACAAGTCACCAATGATTCATTGGTGACTTGTTCCGAGTTGCTTGATTTCTATTTTGTGACCAATGAGCAATGACAATTGACAAGCGAGAATTGCACGCATGCGCAATACGGCCAAATAATAAACTGCAACATGTTTATAACATGTTCGTTCCAATTCGTTCTCAGATTTGGTTATGAATAATCCCAGTTGGCAAACCTGATTGGACTTGAAATCCGCTAAAATGCGCATGCTGGAAAGGAGCTAGCTCAATTTTTGAAAGAGCTATATTTGGAGCTAAGAGCTAGATTCAGAATATTGGTGCTAACTAACACAAAAGGGAGCTAAATCTAGCAAGAAAGGAGCTAAATTGGCAACCCTGGTAGTTTTGCTTCTTAAATACATCTACGCATGCGCATAAGCAGTTACTTTGTCTAAATGTGGGTATGGCGAAGGTACCGTAATGGCGAACTAACCCGCTCTCCCCTACATATTAGTGATGTAACGGATGTCATATTTTACGCATCCGCGGATGCGGATGTCTATAAAATATATTACAAATTTTCGATTCCCCACATTATTAACATGTTTCAGGTTTTTATCACGTAAAAACCCTTGGGTACTTTATAAGAAACTACAACATTGATCAATTCACAAAAAAAGCCATAGAGCTAAGCAATTATGATATGTACAATATAGAGTGTACATTGTACACCACATTTGTACTTACCAATAATATTGATGCTATGGTATACTCTTTCAATATAGTATTTACGAGTTTTAGCCACACTGATTATTGTAGTGTGTTACCAGGATACAAGACGAGGACCCAACTCATAATGCATCGCACCAGCCACTCCCCCAACCTCCGCCTTTTAATGAAGTGGTTAAAAGTTTGTAATTTACCCTTTAATACACATAAGTTTAATTTTCTTCGCATTTCTTGCCATGCACTTTCCAGTTTTACAGTCTCTATATTTGAATTCGAGAATTGGAAGATTGTACTGCTTTGTCACCTTTTAGTCTATTTCTCTTTTCATCATATATATATATATGTTAAACACAGACCGTGCATGGAACAAGGAACTCTTCTGGGATAATTAAATCCACTATAGTCCGGATAAGTAATGGTAAATGACAAATACCATAGTTTTTTCTTTTTCATGATTTTAGCCCGACGTGGGCAACGGGTCTCTCGCAAAGAGATCCCATAAATATAGCTTCCCTCACCAGCTATCTGCAAAGCAGACAGGATCCAGCTTTGGGACATGGATCTAGGGTTTAAAGCAAGCCTAGATCCCTACATTCAGAACCTCTATATAAGTAAAAGACTCGTTGCATTCACGTCGTGTTGAATAAATCATAGAAAAAGGGGGTAACTATTGTATTTTTAGCCAAAAAAACCAAAACTTAAACCTCAACCGGGACATTGAGCGTCCACTTTTCAAGGCACGAAACACGTCCGTTTAGTATACACAAACTCAGAATGGTTCCCTGAGAACATTATATGTTAAACACAGACCGTGCATGGAACAAGGAACTCTTCTGGGATAATTAAATCCACTATAGTCCGGATAAGTAATGGTAAATGACAAATACCATAGTTTTTTCTTTTTCATGATTTTAGCCCGACGTGGGCAACGGGTCTCTCGCAAAGAGATCCCATAAATATAGCTTCCCTCACCAGCTATCTGCAAAGCAGACAGGATCCAGCTTTGGGACATGGATCTAGGGTTTAAAGCAAGCCTAGATCCCTACATTCAGAACCTCTATATAAGTAAAAGACTCGTTGCATTCACGTCGTGTTGAATAAATCATAGAAAAAGGGGTAACTATTGTATTTTTAGCCAAAAAAAACAAAACTTAAACCTCAACCGGGACATTGAGCGTCCACTTTTCAAGGCACGAAACACGTCCGTTTAGTATACACAAACTCAGGGAACCATTCTGAGTTTGTGTATACTAAACGGACGTGTTTCGTGCCTTGAAAAGTGGACGCTCAATGTCCCGGTTGAGGTTTAAGTTTTGGTTTTTTTGGCTAAAAATACAATAGTTACCCCCTTTTTCTATGATTTATTCAACACGACGTGAATGCAACGAGTCTTTTACTTATATAGAGGTTCTGAATGTAGGGATCTAGGCTTGCTTTAAACCTAGATCCATGTCCCAAAGCTGGATCCTGTCTGCTTTGCAGATAGCTGGTGAGGGAAGCTATATTTATGGGATCTCTTTGCGAGAGACCCGTTGCCCACGTCGGGCTAAAATCATGAAAAAGAAAAAACTATGGTATTTGTCATTTACCATTACTTATCCGGACTATAGTGGATTTAATTATCCCAGAAGAGTTCCTTGTTCCATGCACGGTCTGTGTTTAACATATAATGTTCTCAGGGAACCATTCTGAGTTGTGTATACTAAACGGACGTGTTTCGTGCCTTGAAAAGTGGACGCTCAATGTCCCGGTTGAGGTTTAAGTTTTGGTTTTTTTGGCTAAAAATACAATAGTTACCCCCTTTTTCTATGATTTATTCAACACGACGTGAATGCAACGAGTCTTTTACTTATATAGAGGTTCTGAATGTAGGGATCTAGCTTGCTTTAAACCCTAGATCCATGTCCCAAAGCTGGATCCTGTCTGCTTTGCAGATAGCTGGTGAGGGAAGCTATATTTATGGGATCTCTTTGCGAGAGACCCGTTGCCCACGTCGGCTAAAATCATGAAAAAGAAAAAACTATGGTATTTGTCATTTACCATTACTTATCCGGACTATAGTGGATTTAATTATCCCAGAAGAGTTCCTTGTTCCATGCACGGTCTGTGTTTAACATATAATGTTCTCAGGGAACCATTCTGAGTTTGTGTATACTAAACGGACGTGTTTCGTGCCTTGAAAAGTGGACGCTCAATGTCCCGGTTGAGGTTTAAGTTTTGGTTTTTTTGGCTAAAAATACAATAGTTACCCCCTTTTTCTATGATTTATTCAACACGACGTGAATGCAACGAGTCTTTTACTTATATAGAGGTTCTGAATGTAGGGATCTAGGCTTGCTTTAAACCCTAGATCCATGTCCCCAAAGCTGGATCCTGTCTGCTTTGCAGATAGCTGGTGAGGGAAGCTATATTTATGGGATCTCTTTTGCGAGAGACCCGTTGCCCACGTCGGGCTAAAATCATGAAAAAGAAAAACTATGGTATTTGTCATTTACCATTACTTATCCGGACTATAGTGGATTTAATTATCCCAGAAGAGTTCCTTGTTCCATGCACGGTCTGTGTTTAACATATAATGTTCTCAGGGAACCATTCTGAGTTTGTGTATATATATATATATATGTGCGCCACTAAATTTTCTTGAAGTTTTCAAAATGCAGAACATCAGTCAGTGTCATCATACAGACGTTTGGGAATTAGGTGCATACTGCATATACGTAAACGTTATAATGTTATAACATCGGCACTGCAAAGTGCGGATGCGAATGTCACATACATCACTAATATATATATATATATATATATATATATATATATATATATATATATATATATATATATGCACAACTCATGATTCCTTGTATGATTCTTTGCAGCTTTCATCAAGACTGCTACCAACCCTTTCTTGGAGTGTGGGTGCATTTTCATGATTTTTTCCCCAAACATTTTCGAGACATGTTCAATGGGGTTAAGGTCTGCACTTTTCCCAGGCCAATTAAGAGACTTGATCGCACTTGTGGCTTTTTAATTCCTTGATACATGTTTTGAGTATGTTAATATACTCTACACTATTTACAGTTCTTTCACATAGGTAGGATTGACCAGCAGAATGTCAATAAAAGCATCCCATGCCAACCAAACTCTTTTCATTTTAGCCCTCATAAGAAGCTTCTTTTTGGGCCGACAGGCTTTGTAACCTACCAGTTTTAGGTGATAGTCCTGGTGGAGTACCATATGCTGACTTTTTTTACAATCCGATCCACTATTCTCCGATCACATTTTATAGTTAGTGCAATATGCTTATGAGAGAATCCCTTTTCTTTCAATGCGAGAATAACTGGTAAGAGCACGGTATCATAAGTTGAACCAAGCTATTTTGAAACGTTAAGTTGAAGGCATACCTAAAATGCAGGGCAGTCATTGAAGTCAAAGGAAGAAAAACCAAATACTAACCTGATTCAATCAGTTCCATTTTAATTCAATTTTTAGTATTAAATATAAAATGTTCTGGACATCTTTCCTTATTCATTGTAAGAGCCTAATAGCAAACAAATATATGTGGTAGTTTTGTTTGTGTGCAAAAGCAAAATTAATGAAAATTTTCAGACAGGAGCAAGACGTTTGGCCGGGAGTATATATATATATATATATATATATATATATATATATAATATATATTGTATATACACTGTAGGGTGGAGTGATCATATATAGAGCTAAACGAAATTAATTGTTTCAATTTACTATAATTAGAAAAAGTTGCCACCACTTAAGTTGGTCCCACTTAACTACTGACAAAATATTTTTCATCTATTCGTATATTTAGGTCTGCCACAAGGAGAATGAAATTCACCAAATTTCACATTTTTAGGAAGGGTCAAGACAGAAATAATATTTATATTCTGAACAGCTTTCAGCTATTTTGCATGATTATCTCCCTCCAATCACGCAAAATACTCAGAACTCACCACGTGGAGGTGGCTACTCTTCGAGTTCCACCCACCTCCCTCCTCTATATGCTAAAAATATTGAATTTCCTTGATAATACATCCATATGTATCGAAGAAGTTCAGCAACTGAATTCTTTTTAGTGTTAAATTTTGGCATTACCGTTCTTGATTCGATTCTACTCTTCATATAACCGTCTCTCTGCTTCATTCCACTCACCGCCATTGTAGCTTCTGTCACCAAATGTATCGCTCTCTCGACTGATTGTGTGTGACATGGAAAGTTTCGAAACTCCATTTTCGGAGAAAGGGAAATGAATAAAATTTTGGAGATTTTGGAATTTTGGCACTCTAAAAATTTGTAGTCCTCTTGTGGGTGTCTTTTGTCTTACATTTCTAGCATCTAACATCGTCTGTGAAGCTAGTTTTCGTACTACAATCCAATCATCAGTTAACATTGATAACAAAAGATTCTCAGGATGAGCATGAAACGCATTTCTTTTACTAGCAGGATCAATTATTGCTTTCAGTTTATCATTAAGGTATCTTGAGCGTTGAATCATTTCAAACAAATGTTTTCTTCCTTCGGTGCAAGATGATTTAGTTTTAATCATAAACCACAGTGGAGAATACACCTTAGTAACATATTCTGCTAAACATTTGAAGGTTGATGACGGCTCATCACTCCCAATATAAAGCCGTAAGATTCTACTGGCTGTTCTCAGCCACCTATAATGAACCATTTTTTCAGGATTTCTAATATAAAAAAGATACTCTTGGTCTGTGCCAAGCTCAACATCAATTGAAGGAAGAGTAGTTTCAATAGGCTCAAACTCAGCTACATCAGTATTCCGCAATTTCCAATGGCTCTGCCAAATGGACCTGATAAAAGCTGTGGACCGAGGTGTTACCAACGAGGTGTTTCAAAAAGTGTCTGAGGGGAAGCTCGTTGGCATGAAGTAAACATATTTGCCACTGAAGTGGTTTCTTTAGATACTTTTCGAGAAGCTTTATAACTCCTCCTTTAACTCCAGTGTTAACATTTGTGCCATCACAACAAATTACAATTAAATGGTTTTGGTTGATTTCATGTATTGTAAAAAAATCTTTTATTCCATCTGCTATATTTTTAGGATTTCCCAATTGCAGTTCAATATGACCAAAGTATGATACTTTGAACCTGGTTCACTCACAAATGCAACGTGTTCTTTCGTCATTGTTCGATAATAATAGTTTTGGCCTTCCTGCTGTTGTACTCTTGTCTGATCCTTCCTCCCATCGAAGACGAAACCATTCAAAATGACTGGATCCGAGTATTCTGGAGGTTGGATCTATTTGTATTACGCTCCCTTCGAATCTTGCTCCTGTCAATTGCTTTTGATTTGTCAGATTCTGAAATAATACCAAAGTCTTGGAAGTGCAGCAGATGCTATTGCTGCTGCTGACCTATACGAAATCCCATAGTGGTTGTAAGCTTTCGCTACAGCATTCGATTTCCTTTGCTTGTAGGGTTTCAGAAGGTTTCGATATTTGTTGTAGTGGCTTATAATCATTTGTTGCACTCTGTCTTAAGAAACAGTTGGGATAGATGCCCTCGGTCACACTTCCTGTAGTTTTAAAGCCATTTCTCCAGTAACTTTGAATACAGATGGATTGGTTTTTGAAGGTATAGAACGATGTAGTTCATGACGCAGAAAGTTGTAGTATCTCATAATTTCTGAATTGGTAGGCAATACATTTGAACTTAAATGCTTTGGAGCACCGAAAACCGGACACTCCAAATCTATTCTTGTCTTCAAAAGTTTTTGTGCAGACAATTTAATATTGTTTTCAAACAATGAAGACCCAAACTTCCTTTGGAAACTTAGAGTTATTTATCAGATTAATGTTTCTGAAATATCTGAAAAAATTACAAGCATTAGTTATATAAAATGCATACAGTTACAGTAAATTACAGAGAAAACATATTAAACGTGCATAAAACTATAACAAAGCCAACTTTACCACACGCGCCTCACAGTAACACACATACGCAAGAGTGATAACTTAATGAAACCGGCAATTTCTTTGAAATATATGCATTAGGCCGTGTCAAAAATGGGAATTTTTTTAATTCTTAAAAAGTACACTATGTGAGAAGTTTCATTTTATCATCTTAACAAAATATTAAAATATGAAGCATGTGCTACCCCTGCTACCCATAGCACTTAACCCCCCACTTTTTTATCCTCAAATTTGCATATATTTAAATGGGAAAAATTTTTATTTCTTAAAAAGTACACTATGTGAGAAGGTTTTTTAATCGCTTTAAAAAAATATTAAAAAAGTCAAGTATGTGCTACCCTACTACCCCTATCACATGCCCCTCCTCCCTTTTTTACCCTCATATTTGCATATATTTAAATGGGAAAAAATGTTATTTCTTAAAAAGTACACTATGTGAGGGTTTTTTTATCACTTTAACAAAATATTAAAAAATCAAGCATATGCTACCCTACTACCCCTATCACATGCCCCTCCTCCCTTTCTTACCTTCATATTTGCATATGTTTAATGTTGTTATATGTTACGTGATAAGTTGTTTGTTTAATGCTTGATATTTTTATGTTTCAGATAAATAGAAATAATTTGCATTTGCTTTAATTATAATTTGAATTATCATAAATTATAAATTACATATAATTTGATTTTACTTCTGAATATAAACTATGACTACTAGAAGCAAGTCCTCAAATGCAGCCTTTGGATATCCTACGGAATTCCCAGCAGCCATGACTCCTTCAAAAGCAGATGTTGTGAGACACTACCTTTTTGTGCGCCGTCGTGAAGAAGCTAAATCAAAAGGATCAGCAACTGCTAATGACTGTTACAGGGTTGTTGTAAAAGATATTGAAGACATTTGGATGAAATTTTTTTTCCTACGATTAACACTAAAGGTATCTATTGTAAAGTCAGTCGACTAATAGAAGAAGCCTCAAAATTTAACAAGGTGCCGTTACATCGAAGAAATGAAAGTTTTGCCTTAAAAGTAGCTCAGTATGATGAAATGTTTGATATATCTTCTTGTGAATGCTATGATAAGGGAATTGATAGGAAATCTTGCAGGTGTAACGATAAAATACCAATGGCAGAATGGGAGTCTTTTGTGGGTCAAAAACAAAGAAATAATCAGTTAGGACCAATTGATCGCATAGCTAGTTCAACAAAGAAGAGATCTTTAGCAAAAGCACAAGAAGAAATGACTGAAGCCACCAATGTTTTACCATCGGAATTTATAGAAAATATTGAAGAAGACATGTAGATTATGAGGCCGATTTAGAATTGACCGAGAATATTCAGAACAGGCACTCCTATAAAAACCTAGCATTAACAGCAGATCGTTATCGTGTAAGTTGTAGAACTGCAGCTGCAATATTCAATGCAGCTTTAAAAGATATGGGGATCCTTAACCACACCAACATGCTTGACAGAAAGAAATTAGAAAGAGAAAGAAATCGCGTGGGTGAAACAAATAATTTTAGGTCTAAATCCGAAAATCTGAAGATGGAATGCCTTGGATTTGATGGAAGGAAACATAACACATTAACTGAAAATGGAAAGATCAAAGCAGAACACTATGTTATTGTGAAAGAACCTGGAAGCATCTATGTAGACCATGTCACACCAGATAATGAAACTGCTCGCTGCATAGCAGAAGAGTTGATAACTATTATTACAGACTCGAACAGCACAGATACTATCAAAGCTTTACTGTGTGATGGTACTCCTGTAAATACAGGAAAAATTGGTGGAGCCATAAAACTGGTTGAAATTCATCTTAACAGACCAGTGCAGTGGTTGGTGTGCCTCTTGCATTTGAATGAGCTGCCTTTTATGCACGTCTTCAAAGCCATTGATGGTAAAACAACAGGGCCAAATACTTTTGTGGGATCAATTGGGAATAAACTGAAAACAGATTTAACAAAATTGGAGGTAGTCAAATATTCTCGCCTAAAGGGAAACATTAAAGAAATTCCAGCAAATGTTGTGAAGGAGCTAAGCAGTGATCAAAGATATCTCTATGATATGTGTCTGGCAGTGCAAACTGGAGACACTTCTCAAGATCTGTCCACTCAATCCCCATGTACCCTTCACCATGGTCGCTGGCTAACTCTAGCGAACAGGGTCCTTCGATTATATATCTCAACGCCAAATCCCGATAAAAACCTTCGAGATATAGTCAAGATTATTATGCAGTTCTATGCTCCAGGGTGGTTTTGGATAAAATCTCATCCTAATACAACTGATGGTGCATATAACTTATGGCATTTAATGTCCTTGCTTCGAAATTTAGATGAGCAACATAGATCAATCATATAACCAGTATTAAAGTATGATCGATTGGCAAAAAGAGATCATTACTCCTCCACCGCTGCTAAACAATTTTAGCGACGATGAGCTACTACAGGCTCGATGTAAGCCACTGGAGATAGCTTCTTTTCCATGCCACAGTCAAAGTCTGGAAAGGGCAGTGAACCTAGTAACAAAGGCATGTCAGGAAAGAATAGGATATGACAGCCGTCAAAAGTTTACCATAAACTCATTAGAATAAAGGCGAAAACTGCCCAAGTTTGAATGGAAGGCCCAATGGAATGAGTAAGAAACATATGAAGTAAAATTTCCTAATGATATTGAAAATTTCTTCCCTTTTGATGTGATAAGGAACAATGAAAAAGTGAGTTGAATTTTAGCACATTTATTATGCCTCTAATTTTTTCTTCTGAATATATTGTTGTACTTCATTAATGTTCCTAATACTGTACATTATTAAATAAAATATTATACGTTAATAAAGATGTATGTCATCAAAAAACCTGAATGTAGAGTAAGTCTCGTATAAATAGAATGTTCTTCAATATAGGTCAAAAAGTGAAAAATTGTGCCAGAGGTAGGAGGCTTTAAACAGCGAAAATAATTTATGAGGGGGGGGGGGGGGGTTCCTGTGTTTCATTCAAACCCCTCACAATATGTACCTTTTCAATATAAAATTTTGACCCGGCCTAATATACATCCTCTGTGGCAGACCGAAATAACCTCAGAATAAAGTGACATTTAGCATGAATATTGTTTGCACCATTTGGCATCATTTTCACACTATAGTAAAGTGCACTTCTGAAAAAAAATTTTAGCTCCACCCTAATATACAGTCGGACCTAAAGTTTTTCTTAAATTTCGTGATTCTACAAAAAATATTGATGGGAAACATGGAGTTTCAGGACAGGAGTTTTGGCACCATATATGTACACAATGTATATACAGGGTGTCCGGGCTTAACTGGCAATAAAATAAAACATTATAAATGTATTTTATTGCCATTTAAGCCGGACACCCTGTACATTAATGAATCAAGATGTTTCTCTGCTGACACCTTGCCTAAAGAAACTCTTTCATCTTTGTCTGTCTAAGGTTTTTGAATCTATCCTTAATGGAAAGATTTTTAAACACCTCTCTACTCAATCTTCTTTCAGATGGTTGATATGGGTTTCACAAGGGACACTCTACTGGCGATCTTCTAACATATCTTTCTGACTGTTGGTCATTCTTCTTTTGGGATTTCGGTAAAATTTTTACGCTTGCGCTAGACATATCAAAAGCTTTTAATAGAGTCTGGCGCAAATCGTTAATTTCAAAACCGCCCTCCTTCGGTTTCTATCCTTCTATCTGTGCCTTCATCTCTGATTTCCTTTCTGGGCGATCTATAGCTGCGGCTTTAGATGGCCACCGTTCTTCTCCTAAAGCTATTAATAGTGGTGCTCCTCAGGACTCTGTCCTGTCACCCACTCTCTTCATTTTATTTATCAATGATCTATTAAGTCGCACTTCCTGCCCAATCCACGCCTATGCCGATGATTCCACTCGTTACTTCTTCACCTGCTTCACAAAGCGTCCCTCTCAACAGTCATTCCATGCTTCGCGTGAGATGGCTATGGCGCACCTGACCTCTGATCTTTCAGTGCCTCAAAAACCCAGTTCTTTCATCTACCTATTCGTTACAACCTTCCACACGACTATCTTCTTATCTTCAACAATACACAACTCAATCTTTCCTCTTTTCTTAATCATTTTTAGTTTTTTCTTTTATCGTGATCTTCCTTTGAAAGATCAAATATACTTTCTTTCTAAAACAGTTTCTAAGAGGTTAGGTGTGCTGTACTGGCTCCGCAGTTTCTTCGCCCCTACCCAGTTGCTCTCTCTATACAGGGGTCTTGTCCGCCCCTGTATGGAGGACGCTTCTCATGTGTGGGGTGGTTCAACCCACACAGCTCTATTTGACTGGGTGAAATCAAAGGCTTTTCTTCCCATCGATTCCCACCTCTTACTCACTGCCTTCAGTCTTTCTCTCATCGCGGCAATGTTGCGTCACTCTCTCTTTATTCTCGCTATTATAACGATACTGTTGAACTTTCTAACTGTATGCCTCCTCCTTTAAGGAGAGCTTGCAGTACTAGACTTTCGAAACATTCTCATACCTTTTCTGTCCAACTCTCTAACGTAAGAGTTAATCGATATTCTCAATCTTTCATCTACTCAACCGATAAACTCTGGAACAATCTTCTTCAGTCTATCTTTTCCCTTGTGTATGACCTCCAATATTTTAAACGCAGTTTCCAGGCATCTCAACACTCTGGATCTTGATTTTGGCTATCTGCTTCTCCTATTTGGGAGGGTGGCAGTTTTAGTAACATTAGCACTTGGCCCCTCCTTCCTGCATAAAAATATTTTATGAAGCCATATTTAATAACGTTACTAGTTAACTTGTATATAGTTTAAGAGTGAATTTCATTCACCACAAATAAATCTCCGTAGGCCCAGGCAGTTTGTTTACCATCAAACTGTTCAAGCAATAAGAGGCACAATGACTGCTCTCCATTTTGAAGATATATCACATCATAAATTGCTAATCGCCAAGGACTGCCCACCGATACAATTACAAAATGAATTGAACGACAGGAAGGATCAAAGTATCGCTCAGCAAGTAACTGAATAAACAAAATGAATTTGCAATGTCATGCAATCACTGTTCGAAAAAGGCTAAAAGACCAAAATATCAGTAACCAGCTAGGAAGCCAAAATTGACAGAACAGCATAAGAATGCAAGGCTTCGATTTTTGTTAGCGTATTTGCTTAAGAATACCAGTTTTTGAGGAAAGTAATATTTGCGGATGAAAAGACTTTATCCGACCAATAGCCATCGCCAGCTTCATTACTGAAGAAACATGGGAACCAGATATGCACAACACAATGTGTCGGAGTCTCGAGGAAGTAGAAGAATAATCGTTGGCAGGTGGGAATAGATGTGTGGTTTGGAGTCTCGTTATTAACTGAAATGTATGGACGCCTCACAGGTGACCAGAATAGTGATACATTGGGGGTGGTTATGCTCCTCACCATTAAAGATAAAAGAATTCCTAAACTTGAGAATATTTATTGCGTTGAAGACAAGAGCTCCGTTCATATGTGTGTGTGTGTGTGTGTGTGTGTGTGTGTTAACTACAGAATCGCGATGATCTTGAGGATACACACAAAGTTCGTCACGACACTAACGTGCGTATCTCGACATTTGCAGTGTCGCTGTGAATTATCTTTATAAATGCTAACTTTCATCATGAAAAAGGCGATATAATTGAGGTTAGATTAGGTAAGTTTAAATTGTGTTTGATTGGATTTTTAGGTTTTTAAAATTAGGTGAGTGTCGTGATACAGAAATGAATATGTGAGAAAAAGAAAAATGTCGTGGTACTGTAGGGAAACTAAACGTGAGTGTGTGTGTGTGTGTGTGTGTGTATGTGTTTTTTCAATTTTGCTTGAGAATGACACGATTCACACCTCTGTGACAAAAAAGGAACAGAACGAATAATTTCAGCTGTAAGACGCTGGTGTGAACACCATCCTGAGATAATTCTGGTCCCTCTACCACCATAATCTCCAGAGCTGAGTCCCGTAGAAAACGTACGAGATTACATCACGCAAGAATGCCAACGCAAGACATAATTAAGGACAAAGAAAAGCTTCGTAAAGCACGCCAAAAACGGTTGGGAAGATGTTCATCACTCAGCAATTTGTCAGAACTTAGCGGTTTCTATGACAACATAGATTCACTAATTGACGCAAGAGGAGTACATACGAAATATTGAACACAAACTAGCGATATTATCAATTATATTATACAGGGTGTTCTAAAATTACCTAGTAAAATTTTATGAACACAATATATTAACAAGAATTATGTGATATTTAACAATTTTATTTCAAATACGTCAAAAATAAGAAAAGCAACAATAATTGTTTATTTTAGATGTTGGAAGTGTCTTCTTTCAACTTGAACACATTGTTCACAACGCCCGACTATTGATCGACAGACATATAGACATAAAATTTTACAAGGTAATTTTAGAACACCCTGTATTTAGGTTAATGTTATATTACTCTTATTGTTAATATTATTATCTACAAATATTTATTACGCTAATGTTATGTTATCATAATGTTAATATTATTATGCTGATATTTTTATGGCTTTATTAATCTTTAGTGTTGTTATCCCTATTTTTCCATTCCCCAAAGTCTCCTCGCTCGTTCGAACCCTTGTATTTTTATTGACGAAATAAATGAATTATAATATTGTATAGTGATATTTGGAGTGCTGAGAAACTCCCCCACGACTGTACATAAAGAGATATTCAGTCTTAGAGACAGACTTCCTTCAAAGTAATGTATTAATGCAGTGTTTTCCAAACTTTATGTTACGACGACCCCCTAACTCCCCGAAATTATGGTTGTGGCCCCCCTCCCCCTATTAATTACACTGCCCAACACCAATTTTGCTGATTTAATTCTAACACCTGTTTTTAGGTAACTTTGGTGTGCTGATTTAAAAAATCACCTTAGTTTTTGCCTATCACGTCAGGTTTTCGAGCAATCAAATATGGATATTTTGGAGATATTGCATTTTGGCAGGGTTATGCCCAATTTTTTTTATTTTCAAAAAATAAGTTTTTACATACTCAGAATCAGCATGGAAACGTAAACAATTGTGCAGGGAGTGAACTTTAATATACAATGGTAATATTGACACATAAAGTGATTAAAAGTGTTTAAATAAGCAAAAATGAATCCATATTAAAGCAAGCACGGGACCAGTTTTCTTAACATTGTCTTTTTCTTGTTTTCTTACTTTTCAGTGCTGATAAATTTTCTCTTATAGGACTTCCTAGAATGAGAGATGTCAAGACAATCTCTTTGCAGGCTCCAGCAGTAGTCAGCCATCATATGGGTATCCCATCTTCCTTGGTATCGTTCTTCCATCACTTTGATATCTTGGTGGAACCTTTCACTTTGCTCTTCACTAACATCACCAAGATTTTCTGGAAATTTATCCAGATGACTGTTGAGATAGTGAACTTTAATGCTCATGTTGCAACCCAACTGCTGAAAGTTTACAAGTAAATCCTTTACAAGATCTTTATAATTTTCAGACTTTTTGTTTCCTAGGAAGTTCTTAACTACTGCCACAAAAGCATTCCAAGCTCTTGCCTCCGTTTCGGTCATTGAATTACTGAACTGCGGATCTTTCATCAGTTTTCTTATCTGGGGACCATCGAATATACCAGCTTTAAGCTTCTCATCACTAAGACCTGGAAAGGCTGCACATATGTAATTAAAGCAATCACCTTCTTTATTCAAAGCTTTTACAAACTGCTTCATAAGCCCAAGTTTGATGTGGAGTGGTGGAAAAATGATCTTTTCTTGATCCACCAATGGCTCGTTTACAGGGGCAGGGACAATTCGACGTGGCCGACTCGATGCGACCCAACTCGATGTGGCCGACTCGATGTCAGGACAACTCGATGTCAAGCCAAGTCGATGCCAGGCCAAGTCGATTTCATTTTCTTTATATATTTAATGTAGGTTAACTGAATGCCCGGTTAGGTCAACTGTACGCCCTTGACGATTGGTTAGGTTAAGTTGTGATATTTTCGTTAAAACTAACGAAAATATCTCTTAGGGATATCACATCGAGTTGTCCTGACATCGAGTCGGCCACATCGAGTTGGGTCGCATCGAGTCGGCCACATCGAATCGTACCCAACCCCGTTTACAATATTTTTATCTCCTACATTTAAATTTTGCCTTAGTGGCCACTTTTCCTTTACCCAATGTTCAGCTTTGGCGCGACTATCCCATAAGCACAAGAAACATGGATACTTTGTGTAGCCACTTTGTTGGCCAAGAAGAAAGTTGACCATTTTCAGGTCAACACAAATCACCCATTTATGAACATCATATTTTAGCATCTCCAGCACTATTTTTATGTTTTCATATTCTTCTTTTAGATGCACTGAATGGCCAGTAGGAATCGCACCATATTCATTCCCATTGTGAAGCAAGACACACTTTAGGCATATTGCATTGCACGAAAACCTGATGTGATGGACAAAATCTAAGGTGATTTTTTAAATCAGCACATCAACACTATCCAGAAACAGGTCTTAGAATTAAATCAGCAGCAAAAATTTTTTTTTTTATTGGGCAGTGTTATCAATGATTGCACTAACTAAAATGGTATGTACAATTATTTGTACTTGTATTTATTAATCAGATTTTTTGAGGTAACCAAAAAACGCCTCCCTAGCCAACAGTACGCGGGGGCGCGCTCCACAGTTTAGAAACCGCTGTATTAATGGGTACAGTCCTAAAATTTAAATTCTTCTTGCGTAAAGTGCATATAGGGGAAAGTCCTTAACCTTTTAACGCCGACCGTTGCCTTATGGCAACATGAGCTTCACAATCGATTTTGAGCCTTACGAGCTGAATATTAGACGTTATTTTGGCTTCAAGAGGAAAATATTTAAAATAAAACTGTCATAATAAATATTCAGGCATGAAAGGGTTAATTTAATTAAGTTAAAAATTGGTAGAGAGAAGCTGCTTCATTCTTTATAAATAAACAAAAGGGTTTCTATAACTTTATTAAAATTACTGCGGAGTTTTTCCGTTACCAATACAAGTTTTAATACCAAAATTTTAGCACTTTTGCGACATTATTATGTAACAAGTTAAATTTAATCCAAAGCCAAAAGTGAATGCCTTTAAAGCAATTAAAAGCTATATAAATGTGTGTACTGGGAAGCGGTAAGAATTCCAAAGGTTAGGTTAGATTAAGTGAACCTAACCATTAATATTAACATAGAATTGTATGTGTACTTTATATACATTTTTGTGTATGTATAATCTATACAAAATGTGTATGTTATATAACTATTTAATTGTTATTACATACAGAAGATAGTGCAGTAATCTATTACAGCTAATCGTTTAGTTGAGTATTCCGGGTAACGACATCTGAGTGACGTGACACAAAATCGACAAGTTACTGTGGAGTCAATTAAATTAGGTTAGCATACGTTAGATTACGCTAAATTAGGTTAAATTAGGTTTTATAGTGTCGATGACCAAATGAGCAGAAGTCTAAATATTGATATTTTAACCTTATTCCTTCATCGTATATGGAGATTTTATATGGATATAAAATGATCTAAAACTTGCTTTAAATTTTATATCATTGTACAGAGAACGAGTTAATATCATTTTAATGTATTGTATGTATACTGCATGTATATAAATTAAGATAAAATAAATTATATGTCAATTAGGAGTAAAATTGAACTCCTCATGAGCGTTTTAATTACGATTTTCAATTTAATTCTATATTCAAGAAACTTTCTCTCATAAATGAAGAATACGTGAAAGCAAAACACCAAATGAAATGTATAAATTCTATGATACGTTGTATGCATTAGATATGAAAGTACTTTCATTTATACAGCTGCAATATCCATGTTATGTTTGCAAATGATTAGTTAAGTAGTATATTTTTTACTTTAAACTTACACGCATTCACACAGGTGTGTGTGTGTGTGTGTGTGTGTGTGTGTGTGTGTGTCTGTGCACTCGATGTTGTTTGACAGTGACATGATTCATGCTCCTGTAGCAAACGAACAAAACAAATACAGAAATTTTACTCATTCGTTTTTTGTTGGAATTTCCTCAAATTGTATGGAGAAATTTAAGTTGAAGTCTCACTTTGATCAACTTAAACTAAACGTTACACACACACACACACACACACACACACATATATATATATATATATATATATTATATATATATATATATAGAGTATGTGTTTGTGCGTGAGAAGCTTTGGCTCAGAGGCGAATTTATTCAGGTCTTTTATTTTGAATAGAATGGATACCGTTGATTGTTGATTACTCTAAACATTTTACACTAAACACGAACCCGACACGTAACAACAATTATAAACTGGAACAAAAGTGGTGCAATACGAATATCTGTGGACATTTATTTTACGTATAAGATTGTCATTATCGGAATAAGCTTCCTCCTGAAGTCGTTTCTAACACCTCTGTCAAAATGTTTTAAAGTAATCTTGACCTAATATTAGAGGGACTCCCTGAGTAAACTTTCTTTCGTGCTTTTTGATTATTACAGCGATCATTGAAATAGTTTTCGTTTGTAAAAGCATCTTAAGTACTTTGATTTGTTCTTCGATGTATACATGTGTGTGTGTGTGTGCGATTATGTGTATACGTCCAGTTCCTAATTAACTGTTCTTTGAAATTTCTCGGCAGCTCTTCCTTTACAAAGTACGGAGTATTTTCTTATTTCCAAACCTGTCCATTTTCCGTGGGGTGGATTAGGAAGAGGAGGCAAAGGAGCGAGCCTTCTTGCTTTTCTGTGCTTGTTTCTATTGGAATGGAACCAACCACTTTATTAACATAAATAATGCCTCTCTCTTCATAAACATTAATGAATAAAAACTTTTTTTTTTTTTACTTATAATACGGATAAATTTATTAATGACCAATGATCCTCAACCGATAATACGCTTTTAAATTTCATTCTGAAAGCTTCAATCATTTTTAATAAACTTTCACAACAGAACAACAGACCTATAACCAAGACTCAATGCACATGTGTCTCCATATACCCTTTTCCTTTGCTTTGTAATGCTTTTATTATTTTCTATTATTACTTTACGAATTTTTAGCTTTTCAGCTCCATACATGGTTATTATGTTCAGTCATATATATATATATATATATATATATATATATATATATATATATACAGGGTGTCCCATAAGTCCGGCATCATAGGAAAAATAATCAAAAAGGCAAAACAAAAGCTTTTATTTACAGAACGTGCTCAATATGTCCACCATTGTTTTCAATACACAAATCCGGACGTGATACCCAGTCAGCAAACACACGGTGAATGATGTCAGGAGTAATGGTGTTACATGCCCCAATAATGCGCTGCCGCAAATGTTCAACACTCCTAATTTTCTCTGCGTATACCAGCTTTCAAGTGGCCCCAGAGATAAAAATCTAGTGGCGTGAGATCCAGGCTTCTAGCTGGCCATTCCACAGGCCCTCGACGTCCTACCCAATGACCAGGGAATTGTTGGTACAGGTATTCCCTTACTTAGGTGCTGTAATGTGCAGGAGCGCCGTCTTGCTGGAACCATGCTGGGAAATTTCCTTCTTCGTTCAAGACACTTGGAAATGCCTCTTCCTTGAGCATACGTAGGTAGGTGCCTCCAGTGACATGTTCATCTAAAAAGAGGGGGCCTATGATGCGATCCTTCCAAATGCCACACCATACCATTACTCGAGATGCACCTTGTTCCTTTGAAGAGGTATACCAGTGAGAGTTGTTTTGAGACCAGTAGCGGGTGTTCTGTCGATTTACCTCACCATTTCCATAAAAAACAGCCCCGTCACTGAACAGAATGATGGACGGGAAATTGGCATCCCGAGCATATTGTTCCGTAGCCCATTCACAAAATTCCATCCGCCGGTCAGGATCATCTTCGCTTAATTTCTCTAGGATCTGAAGTTTATATGGATGCCATTTGTGAGCCTGAAGAATGCGATGGATGCTACTTTTCGACATTCCTGTCTCGGCGGACAATCGCCGAAGAAACTTATTGGGACTTCTGTTAAAATGAGCCAGGATAGCAGTCGCTGTATCATCGTCAGTGGACCTCCTTGAAGGTCCACTGCGTGGTTTATCTTCTATGAATCCTGTTTCCTTAAAGTTTGCAACAAGTCTGCTAACACAACTCTGTGTTATTGGCTCGCGGTCTGGATGCAGTCTGTTAAATTCAGCAGCGGCCTCTCTTTGACTCCGATTTCCTATGAGTAGAATTATCTGGATTCGTTCTTCCTTGCTCACAGACATTATGGCCTGTAGAAAGAGAAAAATATGAATTATGGTTTGTAGAAATAGAAAAATATGAATTTCTCCTATGATGCCGGTCTTATGGGACACCCTGTATGTATTATATATATATATATATATATATATATATATATATATATATATATATATATATATATGAGGGGTCGCGCGTCTTAAGGTACCTAAGCGCCACCACAGGCGAAAACGTGTTTTTGATGGATATCACTATTTTCACCCTTCCTCTATCGCGTGGTTTGGGTTATAATGACCTTACGACACTAGAAGTATGGTTGAAAATCTTATGAAGCGAACTACTTTTTTCACCTCTATCGCCAGCTGGCTCTGCCGCCCCAGATGTGGTGCGCGTCTTAAGGCCCCAATACCCCGTTCACTGGTGGGAGGTGATGGGGGTGGGGGTGGGACGCTCGGTCTCTGGGTGGCGGGAACAGCAGGGAGCGCGAGCCAATGAAAACATGGCAGCCACGCCGCTCTGCTTTCTGATTGGCCACCCGCTCCACGTGCCGAGAGGGACACGACACAAACATCCCGCCAGTACCTTAAACTCGCGTTGCTGTTAGCAGGCGTCCTGTGTTCGTGCTCATATTGCTGAATATTGCGTGGCTTATTCTATTCACCCGGCTTCTGACTATTATCAACGTGTGCAGCAATGTCTCACCGTGCTAGTGATAGTGATGAAAAATCAATGGAATCATTCTATGCCAGAAATCGCACCCAAAGTTCGGCATAATAAGAAAATCAAAAAATTTTAAAAAATATATATAAAATATAAAATATGAAAATCAATTCCAAAAACTCATCAACATCTTCATTAGCATACCTAGAACTCTAATTTAGCCAGAAATGAACGTTCAAGCTCAATTAATAACAGAGATACTATTGCCAGAATATTGCTGAACTTTGGAGGCGATTTCTGGCGAATTTTAATTTTGGCGCTTAGGTACCTTAAGACGCGGGACCTTCAATTTTATATATACAGTATATATATATATATATATATATATATATATATATATATATAATATATATTATATATATATATATATATATTTATAGTCATTGTATTTCACGTAATGCCTAAAAATTTCAGGCATTTCGCGTAATATCTGTGACCCTTAACATAGGTAATACGCAGTACTAACCTAAACTAACCATCACGAAGTCATTAATCGCATAATCGAATTACCCTCAAATGCCTAAAGCTTTTAGGCATTACGTGAAATGACTGATTTCACACAGTGACTGCAACATACACATAATTTGCTCGTTTGAAAGCATGATTGGCCATTATCAACCAATCACGGCTCTTCTCATTCCTTGTAATTTACTTTTCACATTGAGGTGCTCCGCGCCAGATGTTCGTAAGCGCCACCCCGGGCTAAACTCGTTTTTTGTACCAGCGTGAAGCTCAGTTCCATACTATCCAATGTTGAGAGATACGAACATCTGGCTCTGAAACCATAAGGTCGAAATCCCTATTTAACCGTGTTTACAAGCCGACCGGAATAGCGTGGCATAAACTTTAACTGCGTTTACTGGCATTTTTTTATTTTTGGCGCTTACGAACATCTGGCGCGGAGCGGAGCACCTCAATAGAGTATGTAAATTATACTACGCTTTGAAAACTCACCTGAACTCATTAGTTAATTGACAACAGTCAAACTAACGAAAATATCACGACTTAACCTAACTAATCGTCATGGGCGTACAGTTGACCTAACCGGGCATTCAATTAACCGTCAAAATTGTTACTAACTGAAAAGAAGAAATTGGGGATGCGATAAAGGAAAAGATCAAAACAGATTTCATATTTTATCACTTCATCAATTGATTTTCAAACATAAAAATCCATTATTTTTTAAATTTGAAATTAAATAATTAATAATGATTTAATTCTAAGAGTGTCGTAAATTTTATCTCCTTTTATTGAATATGAATTAAAGCACCTTAATTTATTGGATAACTTTGAAAAGTTGAATGTAATGTATTTGTCCGAATATTCATTTTAAATTTTAAAAAAAATATATATACAGTTATAGTATATTATATATAATATATATTTTTTTTTTTTTTTTTTTTTTTTAAATGCAAACAACACAGTATTAATGTAAAGACGAACGACACGACGCTTGTGTAGAAGAGCGTTCCGCACAAGATGAGGAGGGAGAACGAACAAATGAAAAATGAGGTACCACCCGGGAATCGAACCCGGGATCATCCGATTGCCGGTCAGATATGCTATCCACTACACCAGGGATTCCCAAAGTGGTCTGTACAGACCCCCAGGGGTCTGTAGGAAGCTTCCAGGGGGTCTCTAAGCTTTTGGAAAAATAGTAACATTAACTATACTAACTAAGTTATATTAACTATATTAATTATATTAACTGTAACTATATTAACTATATTAATATTTAGGGGTCCTTGGTGGTAAAAGTTTGGGAACCCCTGCACTACACCATGGACCGCGATCAATCAGAAGTCGTAATTCTCCTACATACGATCAGAAACCAATACTCTGAGGGGGCACCTTCGCATGCCGTACATATATACATTTTAACTGCAAACAACACACAGTATTATTAGTGTAAAGAACGACGCTTGTGTAGAAGAGCGTTCCGCACAAGATGAGGAGGGAGGTCCATGGTGTAGTGGATAGCATATCTGACCGGCAATCGGATGATCCCGGGTTCGATTCCCGCTGATACCTCATTTTTCATTTGTTCGTTCTCCCTCCTCATCTTGTGCGGAACGCTCTTCTACACAAGCGTCGTTCTTTACATTAATTATCTGTGTGTTGTTTGCAGTTAAAATGTATATATGTACGACATGCGAAGGTGCCCCCTCACGGCATTGGTTTCTGCTCGTATGTATGAGAATTACGACTTCTGATTGATCGAGGTACATGGTGTAGTGGATAGCATATCTGACCGGCAATTGGATGATCCCGGGTTCGATTCCCGGGTGGTACCTCATTTTTCATTTGTTCGTTCTCCCTCCTCATCTTGTGCGGAACGCTTTTCTACACAAACGTCGTTCTTTACATATATATATATATATATATATATATACATATATACACACACAGTACGTATGTATATATATATATATATATTATATAATATATATATATATATATATATATATATATATGTGTAAAATGAACCATAAATAATTCCCATATTCCTATATTATCTTATCTTTCATGTAATTCTTGTATTCATTTATATAGTCTCTGTATCCTTGTAAGAAAAAGTATCCATTTTAAAATTCATGTGTTTTATGGTTCATGTATAATCTTATATATTTAACTTTATATAATACCTATACTCCTATGTATGTACGTGTGTGTATTCATTTTTACATAAGGACCAATCGCCCACGCGAGTTTGGATAAAATATTTGATTCACTTTCAACTTTGCTAAATAATTGGTGACCTGTTGTTTTTTAAAATCTCATAATCATTTTTTTAGATTTCGCTTAATAAGGAATCCTGTTAAGCTTTGCAATGTTCACATTTTGTATACACTCTCTTTCGTTATAACATGAGATCATGTCTTGCCTAAGCATTAAAATTGTACATCTTAAACCTTAAAATTTCACTCATATGCATATTTTAGTGTAAAGATGCATAGTCCGATTTCCACTTTTAGTTAACTTGGCAGATCATGATAACATCAGATCTGAAAAGTCGCGGTTTAAGATAAAAATATGGTTTCGTCTTCAAATATTTTGTTTACTCGTTCAAGCCTTACCACAGCTAAAAAATTTACTTATTTTTAAATATTGTGCAAAAATAATACAGCCTTCTTAGCATTTAATAATAATAATGTTAGCAGTTTTTGGTATATAAACCCATTCAAATTCATCCATTGTCATTCAGAAGCTAATTCAGAGGCTGAGCACTACCTGTATTTTTTAGCAGTAAATTTACAGTGAAGAAACTTTTTATTGTCCCCTTCGAGCCTTGCTCTCTTCAGAAAAACTTAGAAAACTTTCCGGATACGCTATAAGAAGAATCCGGAACCTTCAGCATTTAGATTGCAAATCTACCAGAGTCCTCCGAGCCACTATAGAAGAACTCGGAGAGTAACATAGAAGAAAAACCACTTCAAGGCACCTATCCGTTGCTTGCCTCCTAAACCAGAACCCCCGTCAATCCGAACCACCCCAGGGCCATAGACGGAGGGGTTAACAACTGGCGACCCTTTAACCAGGATCTTCACGACTCCAGGATTCTTCCAGTCCTCCAGACCCTTTAACCAGGATCTCCACGACTTCAGGATTCTTCCAGTCCTCCAGACCCTTTAACCAGGATCTCCACGACTCCAGGATTCTTCCAGTCCTCCAGACCCTTTAACCAGGATCTTCACGACTCCAGGATTCTTCCAGTCTTCCAGACCCTGGAACCAGAACAACACCCAGTTGACCGCGTGTCACGACTTCGAGTTCGTCACATCCACCCGTGAACCTGTGCGTTACGACTCAAGTTCTTCACGCCTACTTTTCATCTAGGAACAAGTGGCCAGCCAGACACGTCTTCAGGACACACCTCAAAAGGATTTCGCCATAGGAATCTTGTTAAGTACAAAACTCTTTTTTAAAATAATTTCTAAACATTTGAAAAGTCATTATTATTAACAATTAATATTTAGTATTGAGCCAGAATTAACAAAAAACACAGTGAACACTACAGACACCAGTGATACACTCTTTTTATTGAAAACAGTATGTCACAGTTATTTTCACAGTTATTTTTACTATTCTAGTTCGTATAGTATAATTTTATTTAATGTACCAAACATAGTATTACCATACCATCACGTACATTTGAGTGAAATTTTGTTTACATTTTTATTTTTGTTTGCAATCTTTTCAAATTTTCCCCGAGTTAGGCAAATTGTTGTGCATTATTTTTTTTAGATAGTGTAGTTAGGAAAACCCCTTAAGTGATCATTCCATGAATTAAGATCGGTCAAGCAGACCTAATTAGAACATTAATAAGTACCTTCACATATGAGCGATTCAGACGGTGCGCTTTCTGACATCGAAGAATTACCTACACCCATTTTTCCACCTACCCCGCGCCCTTCAACATATTCCCAAACACACAAGTCAGTATGTCTCAGTCTCAAACCCCCGCCCCAGCATATATTAACTTAGGCAGATTAGTAAATCTTCCTCATACTGTTTTAATTTTTAAGGGGACCATAGATAATCGTTTTGTTGAACCGCGCGTAAGACCTTGGGTTGAGTCTTTAGAGCAACATTCTTACGCGAGAATATTACCGATGATGATATAAAAATCAGAGAAGCAAAAAGATTTATTGACCCTAAAGAGGGAAATGCCCATGACACAGTCACTTACGTCCCATCAATTAGCGAAGCTATAACATGGGACGATTTTAAACAAAACCTATTAGAATTTTTTAAAGAAATAACCCTTGCACAACCCTTAGCCACATTAGAAGCAGTCTTCCAAGTTAAATGGAAGAAAGAGGAACACGAGGATTTAAACAATTTTATTACACGTACACACAAACTTGTAGGAGAAGCCCTCCGGGCCGCAGAAAATGCATGTGGCATAACTTTTACTTCGAAACAAAGAAATCTAATAGTAGCCACAACCATTTACCAAAACTTACCCGGAGCGCCTAAAAAAAAATTTCAGGAGTTTTTAAATGTTGACAAACCTGTCAGTGTAGCCATAAACAAAACACGGGAACATCACCCGATTTAGCAAACCAAACCTACCGAAAGGGTAGAGAAACCCCTGTACAGTATATTCAGCAGCAGCCACAACACCAATACCAACAGAAACAACAACAACAATATAAACCAAGGCAAATACAGGGAACACCCCAGAAACAAGCCCCCCAAACCCAGAATACACGCCCTCCTCCACAGTGTTTTAACTGTGATAGTTTCGGGCATATGATAAGTCAATGTAATTACCCCTCGTATTGCTCCCACTGTCACGAACATGGTCATCGCCGTGGCGATCGCCAAAAGTGTGCTGATAAAGCCCCTGCAGGGTATAGACCCCACTTTCAGAAACCAAACCAACCACGTCCCCAAAACGTATCCCAAAAGTCAACCAATCCCCAGAAACCAGTCCATTCCCAGCCTCAGTCGAACTACCAACCCAATAATCACGACCACAGGGTCACCCACACTCTTACCCCATGTATAAACCCCAATACAACCAGCAAGGTCAACTAGTTCGGTACGTAGAAGTACCCGGGGAGGAATCATTTTCCCCAGAGAACAGTTTTCAAGAACACCCTTCAGCGTATGATATCCCCGTAGAATATGATCCAGGTCCTCCCATAGAAGACCATGTGATCCCTTTTTTAGACCCTACATTGGAGGCAGCAGTTCAACCTCCTCCCTCCTAAATTACAGTAGTAAGCCCAGATACGCACACAAACTCCCCATCAGGATAATAGGTGCGGACCTCTTAGATTTAATAATAAATTGTAGTACGGATAACCAAGATTTAACTGCTCTCCTAGATACAGGAGCACACGCAACGTTAATTAAGAAACAATGCGTAGATGAATTACTAGAGAGTACAAATTATAAGTATGAACTTAAGGCACCATCCTGCCAACTTAGAGGAGTTACGGGCACACCCATACCCACATACGGAGAAATTGAGTTATACTTAGAAATTGGAAACGCGGTATACCCCGCGAAATGTTGTATAGTGGACACAGTCGCCACCTTTCAGACAGACATCCTACTAGGGATGGATTTTTTTAACCGGAATCAATGGGAGATTTACCCAGCCGGAAAGTTAGTAAAGTGTCGAAATAGGACACACCATCTCCGCGAGGAGCAGCTGACGTTATTTATTTAGATTTTAAAAAGGCGTTCGATACAGTTCCGCATAGGAGACTAATTGCGAAGGTTAAAGCGCACGGTATCCGCGGTCAGGTAGCTAACTGGTTAGAAGAATGGCTTCGTGCTAGGAGGCAGAGGGTCGTAGTTAATGGTAGTGAATCGGGGTGGTTAGAGGTAGGTAGTGGTGTCCCACAGGGTTCAGTGTTAGGCCCATTGTTATTCGTAATTTACATTAACGACATAGATGTAGGATTGATTAGTAACGTGTCAAAATTCGCGGACGATACTAAAATAGGCGGTAAGGTTGTTAACGAGGACGATAGAAATAGGATCCAAGACGATGTAGATAGGATTATGGAGTGGACGGATAAGTGGCAGATGCAATTTAACGTAGATAAATGTAAAGTTTTGCATATAGGTTCTCGCAACAATAATTACGCGTACACGATGAATGATAGGGAGTTAGCGAGCGTTGACGAGGAAGTAGATTTAGGCGTACGCGTAACTAAAGATTTAAAGGTTAGGAACCAGTGCCTGGAGTCTTGCGCAAAAGCTAATAGGATGTTAGGCTTCATAGCGCGTAATTTCGAATTTAAATCGAAGGATATTATATTGCCCCTTACAAGTCCCTAGTCAGGCCTCATTTAGAATATGCCGTTCAGTTTTGGTGCCCGTACTTGCGTGAGGATATTGATAGGTTAGAAAGGGTTCAGCGTCGTGCCACGAAACTTATTCCGTCATTGCGCAACAAGCCTTATGAAGATAGGATTAAAGTGTTAGACTTGTATTCACTCGAAACTAGGAGATTAAGGGGGGAGCTTATTGAAGTTTTTAAAATCGTTAATAACATCGATAACGTGAATTTTGACAAATTGTTCACTTTCGATAATAGTAATACTCGCAATAACGGATTCAAGTTGCGTGGCAGGCGTTTCATTACTAATATCGCTAAAAACTTCTTTACGTTTAAAGTAATTGATAAATGGAATAATCTTCCCGCGTCAGTCGTTCATTCTACCAGCGTTAATATGTTTAAGAACCGTATTGACAGACATTTTAAAGGTATTAACGTTGTTTAATTTAAAACAACAAAGTTAGCGACAGAAGCTCTGGTGGTGGTGCTCGAGGATGAGTCTGTTGACGATGAATGCCAGCTTGTGACATGCCAGCGTGTGATGCCAGCAATAAAAAAAAAAAAAAAAAAAAAAAATTACTAACACGAATGTAGATGTAGCTCATAGCGTAAACTAACCCACTTTTTGTTTAACTTTACCTACTTTTTTTTTTTTCTTATCCTCCTTACTTGCATGTCTAACTCTTTCTTGCATGTTTGTAGTTTGCATGGTATGACAGTGAGTTAAGACTGTGTTTGCATGGTTTGTAAGCGTTCTTATTTTACTTCTTTTCATTTTCACCCCTCTCCTATATTCTCCGACTATTTTTCTGACTTGTCGGCAGTGGCCGGCGGATGATGATGGTGAGACTTTTTTCCTCTTTTTCTGAATGAATGTTAACCCACGAATGATAGGTGTTGCTCCTTACTTAACCCCTTATTCTCTTCTCTTCTCTTAACCCCCTACTCTTTCCTTTCTCTCGGGCTAGCCTTAGAGTGGATCTTAGGGTCTTTGTTAGCCTTAGCTTCTGTAGATCTGTAGAACTTAATGCTAATAGACTTAGCTCAGTTCAGATTTCCAAAAGAAATAGGAAACCCCCTCTACTTGATAGCAGATCAAGTCGGCCGGTTGCATCCAGAGGGACAACCGCTCCAGAAATCAGACCCCAGGTAATCAGTTCCAGTTGTTGAATACAGTTGGATCAACCCAGGCAGTTTCCAGACAGTCAGTTTCCAGTCAGTCAGTTTCCAGTCAGTCAGTTTCCAGTCAGTCAGTTTCCAGTCAGTCAGCAGTTCCAGTCAGTCAGCTTCCAGTCAGCCAGCTTCCAGTCAGCCAGCTTCCAGTCAGTCAGTTTCCAGTCAGTCAGTTTCCAGTCAGCCAGCTTCAGTTCAGCCAATAAGGCAAATTTTAGTCGCCGAACCAGAATCAGATTCACAATTTTTCATATGCCCTACCGAGCATATAACAGTAGCACCTTATGAGAAGATTTGTTTCCTAGCAAAAGTAGTTAACAGTCAAGGAAAATTATTAGAGTCAGAGCGTACTCTGATTACAGAGAAAAGTAATTTCAAAAGAGATGTTCTTATTGCCCAAGTCCTTAGTCAGAGTCAGAATTCAGCTATCCCTGTTGTTTGTTTAAACAAAGGAGAAAGACCTATAGAGTTAACTTCAAATCAGAAAATAGGAACTGTTTCCACAGTAGAAATAGATTCAGATTTCCCCATCAGTACGATAAATCTGTTTCCAGTTCCTTAGAATTAAAGCCTTCAATATTAAAAGAAGAATATAAGAAATGTCTGAAGCACTCCCTTCAGGAGTCACCAGCTTTACAGGATCCCAAACTAATGGAATCACTTCTCGATTTCCTGATAAGAAATAAAGATGTGATTGCCCTAACCGGAGATCCTCTGGGCCGAACTAATTTGGTCCCTTTCGAAATCAAGTTGGAACCCAATTCCAGACCCATTTTCATTCCTCCCTATCGGGTTCCACATTCTCAGTTAGTCACTATTGAGGAACACATCAAGGACATGTTGGAGCAGGATGTCATTCAGCCTTCAGCTAGTCCCTGGTCCGCTCCTATGATTCTCGTCTCCAAAAAGGACGGAACATCTCGCCCTTGTATAGATTTTAGACGCCTGAATAACATTACCATCCCAGACCGTTTCCCGATTCCAAACATGCAGGAAACAATTCTGAACGTAGGGAAAGCGAACTTTTTTTCATCCCTCGATTTAGCATCAGGTTATTGGCAAATGGAGGTCAGTCCCGAATCTCGGGCAGTGACTGCTTTCTCCACTAACCGAGGCCATTACGAATTCAAGGTTTTACCTTTCGGAGTCCGAAATGGGCCTGCTAATTTCTCTAGGTTGATGAATATAGTCCTTTCCGACGTATTAGGTGTCGAAGCTCTCGTGTATCTTGACGATATTATCGTCTATAGTTCGGACATAAAAACACACTTTCAACGCCTTCATAATGTGCTATCACATTTGAGAAAAGCACACCTTAAACTGAAGCTTGCAAAGTGCAATTTTTTACAAGAATCCCTGGTATACCTAGGATTCCTACTCTCGTCCACAGGAATTAAACCTGATCCAGCCAAACTCGAAGCCCTGGAAAGGTACCCTGTACCCAAGACCATCGACGACGCCCGTGCATTTATTGGTTTTGTCGGATTCTATCGGAACTTTATCCCCCAATTTTCGAATATTGCTAAACCTATTACTAATTTGTTCCAGAAAAATTCGAAATTTAACTGGGAATCCGATCACCAACATGCCTTTGAAACTTTAATTAATAAACTAACCTGTCATCCCATTTTACAATATCCTGATTATACAAGACCCTTCATCATAGCCACAGATGCTTCCTCCTATGGACTAGGAGCCGTCCTGTTACAGGACGTAGACGGTGTGGAATTACCCATTGCTTATGCCAGTCAACTTCTCTCTGCACCTCAACGGAATTATTCCACTACGGACCGAGAGGCCCTAGCGGTATATTGGGCTTTGAAAAAATTCCGAAATATCGTCTATGGCTACGATGTAACCATCAAGATTGATCATAAGCCACTCACGTACCTCTTCAAGGACAAGCTACTTGAAGGACGATTGAGTAGATGGGCTCTGTTGATTCAGGATTTTGCAGCGAAAATCGTATACAAACCGGGAAAACTGCAAGCTATTCCAGACGGATTGTCGAGACTTAAGCCCGACACCCGAGTGAATAAAATAGGAATTCTCCCTGTGTTCGACTACGAGTGTCTGCAATACTCCCAACAACAGGACCAACACACCCAGAACCTTCGGGCGCGCCTGAACAAAAGGAACCATCGAAGGTAAAAGAACAGTACAACCTCAAAGATGGGCTCGTACATTTCAGGAACGAAGATGGAAACGACCTCGTGGAGATACCAAAGGATCTCGTTGATATAGCCATTGGACTCTGTCACGACTCACCTTTTTATGGACACATGGGGCCGGATCGCACCATCAAAAGTCTTTTGGAGCGATACCATTTTCCCGAGATGAACAGAACGGTACATGAATACATCGCCGAATGTCCATCGTGTTTAAAGCATAAGGGCAACGTACCATCCACCGCTCCAATGCATAAATATCCAGTATGCCAGAGGCCCTGGCAAAGAACTGGAATGGATATACTGGGACCATTTCCCAAAACATCAAAGGGAAATCAGTACATCATTGTGTTTACGGACCACTTCTCGCGTTACAGCGAAGTAGCCGCCATTCCAGACCAGACCTCGGAAACTGTGGCAAGAGCCCTAGTGGAACGCGTCATCCAAAACCATACCACTCCTTCCATCCTAATCTCGGATAACGCCCGTAGTTTCACTTCCAAACTGTTCGAGTCACTTTGTAACATGTGTAGAATTAAAAATACACACATTGTGGCATACCACCCGCAGGCAAACGGCTTAGTGGAAAGACACAATCGAAAGATCTTGGAAGCCCTGCGCCACGTTGTCGATGCATCCTCCCGTACATGGGATGATTCCCTTCCCATGGTACAAACAGCCATCAACAATGGCTATAATGTGTCCATCGGGGACACCCCTCATTTCGTTCTATATCACTACGACAAGCGTCTACCTTTTGATTTGCCCGACCAAACCGACCCGGCAGTCCTAACATCTTCCGAAATGGCAGAAGCAAATCAGCAACTAGCTGAACGATCTTTCAAGATTTTTGACATAATCCGCTATGCCCTCGACCAACGAAACCAACAGATGGAGCAAGAACAACATAGGCGTCATCCCCGTCAACGGACTATAATCGTTGGTATGCGATGTTATCTGAAGAGCGTGAAACCGCCAGGTGCTCATCGAAATTATACCCGAAATGGGATGGCCCATATAGGATTATGAAAGACCTCGGAAAAAATCGTTATGAAATCCTCGACCTCCGGGATCATTCCAAACTAAAGATCATTCACGCTGACAATTTGAAGATAGCTTCCGAGCAACACCTTCCCAAAAAACAGCTGCCAGGCGTTCGAGCCGCCTATCCTTCAAAAGGTCAAGATATTAACAAATCGGGCAGGGATCAAAAAACTGAAGTAGTCACCGCGGGAACCGCTACCCATAACGAAGATTGGTACCTCGTAATACCACCATTACTCGAGGCAATCTCGGAACAAGAGGAGGCCCCAGAGCCAAGCGTCCCATCGGACCCAGACCCTGGAGAAACCCCTTCGAGAGAATCACTCAGTGGAACTCCACCATCTCCTCCAACTCCACCATCTCCTCTGTCACCACCCTCGCCGATTAATGATCGACGCACGGACCCGACATACCGCCCGCAAATGCATCACCCACGTGAACTAGAACCTTCACATAAGAAACGAACCCGCTCAGAATCCGAGCTCAACGGTCGACCCCCATTACCACCAAAACGAGGCCGACCCCTTCGCCCACCAACACAAGTATCCACACAAGTATCCACACAACTACCCCCAGCTCCGTATAACTTAAGGCGTAGAAATGAATAAAATTGTCCCCCTTATAATTTTCCAAATTATTTACTCTTGTAGACCTAGCATTAAAATTTCTACCGGAGTTGTTATAGAAAAACTTGCAGAAGGTAAATTTTTGAAAGGGCATGCAGACCTTTATATAAATTTGCAACCCCCTGCTAGAATTAAAATCAATCTCCTTCAGATACAAACCCAATTAGAAACGTTTGAAAGTAAAGTCCAAAATTCTTTCCAAGGAAAAGATCAGATTAGTCGCGTTCTGTTAGAAAATACCCTCGAAAATATTCAAACTACAGCACGCGCCCTATCAGAAATATTAGCCTTACCATGGATACAAACTGAAACCAAAAATTCCGAAAACTTTAACCAAAGAAGTAAAAGGGGACTGATAGATATAGGAGGGAAACTGTTCAAAGGTTTATTCGGATTAGCAACCGAAGAAGATATTAAAAGAGTTGAACTTAAATTGAATCTCTTCGCTCGGAATCGACAATATAATGGACACATGTTAGAACAAACTATTAGGTCATTACACGAAAACAATCGCTTCCTTCACTCCCTTTCGGACAGATTCACATACCTTGAATCCATGTTAGCTCAATACAAAGAACACAAACGATATCTAGAATTAATAGAAATAATGAACATACAAGTAACCCTAATCGATAAATACTTACAACGAATAACTACGATTCATTCCAAGGTTTTGCGTGCAACCCAGCTAGCCCATGGAAAAATCACTCTTTCCACCCTAATACCATGGGAAATACTCCAGTCCTTGATTCACACCGCCCAGTCACAATTAAAATTATCACCCATATTCCCACTCAACCACACTAATTACCCTCAATTTCTAGAATACACCTGGACTGTACATGGACCACGCCCCTACACATACCTCATAATTATACCATTTTTCGATTTCCTCACTTATGACGTATATAGATTTCACCCTTTCCCAACACCCTACCAAAATAACTCTAATGTCTATCGATTGTATTTACCCACCGTACCACCTTACCTTTTCCTCACCAAAGATCTATCAGCTTATTCTATGATGTCAGATAGCGACGTCCGGCATTGCCGATTCCCGCAACCAAATAAACAACTCATCTGCCCTCCACTCAAACCAGTTATTCTTCCCACTACTAGGTCTTGCTTTGTCGATTTAATTCGTGACCGGCATGCCCCCGTATGTTCATTTAAAAAATTTCATTCCCCTAAAACCATCCAACTACGAATTGGACCAGACATCTGGGTTTCCTTCGCGAACAGGACTGCCGCTACCCTCGAGTGTCCATCAAATTATTCCCTCATTACAATCCCTATGATTATTCGGCTACCAATTGGTTGCTCCTTGCGTTCAAAAGCCCTCCAAATATACAACCCGTATAAGGTTACCCTTAATAACTCATACCCATTTCCGTCGCAAATTAAATTTAAACCCGTCATAGAGATCTTAAATCTCTCCATAAAACCTGTAACCATCCTACCCGAACTGCATGCCCCTGAATGGAATGATCAATTGAGCCGGTTTAAAATTTCGGATGATAACCAAAACAACCTCTTACAAATACTACAACCGGTAACCATTTTCTCAACATCTGCCGTTAGTATCATTATTGTGTGTGCTATTATCCTCGGTGTATTTGTGATGAAAAGATCATTCTGGGAACAAAGAAAACCCAGTGACACGGAACATGAAACTATTTATGCACGACCAAGAGTGCGTACCCAGACCACGTGAACTAGACTTAAACCACCCGACTTATGTTGTATATATAAATCTGTATTATAAAACCAATAGTTATCATCTAGTTAGCCTTAGTTAGGATGTTACGTTATTATATTAATATCATTCTAGAGGGAAGAGCCCTGTAAAAATGAACCATAAATAATTCCCATATTCCTATATTATCTTATCCTTCATGTAATTCTTGTATTCATTTATATAGTCTCTGTATCCATTGTAAGAAAAAGTATCCATTTTAAAAATTCATGTGTTATATGGTTCATGTATAATCTTATATATTTAACTTTATATAATGCCTATACTCCTATGTATGTACGTGTGTGTATTCATTTTTACATAAGGACCAAAATCGCCCAACGCGAGTTTGGATAAAATATTTGATTCACTTTCACTTTGCTAAATAATTGGTGACCTGTTGTTTTTTAAAATCTCATAATCATTTTTTAGATTTCGCTTAATAAGGAATCCTGTTAAGCTTTGCAATGTTCACATTTTGTATACACTCTCTTTCGTTATAAACAATGAGATCATGTCTTGCCTAAGCATTAAAATTGTACATCTTAAACCTTAAAATTTCACTCATATGCATATTTTAGTGTAAAGATGCATAGTCCGATTTCCACTTTTAGTTAACTTGGCAGATCATGATAACATCAGATCTGAAAAGTCGCGGTTTAAGATAAAAATATGGTTTCGTCTTCAAATATTTTGTTTACTCGTTCAAGCCTTACCACAGCTAAAAAATTTACTTATTTTTAAATATTGTGCAAAAATAATACAGCCTTCTTAGCATTTAATAATAATAATGTTAGCAGTTTTTGGGTATATAAACCCATTCAAATTCATCCATTGTCATTCAGAAGCTAATTCAGAGGCTGAGCACTACCTGTATTTTTAGCAGTAAATTTACAGTGAAGAAACTTTTTATTGTCCCCTTCGAGCCTTGCTCTCTTCAGAAAAACTTAGAAAACTTTCCGGATACGCTATAAGAAGAATCCGGAACCTTCAGCATTTAGATTGCAAATCTACCAGAGTCCTCCGAGCCACTATAGAAGAACTCGGAGAGTAACATAGAAGAAAAACCACTTCAAGGCACCTATCCGTTGCTTGCCTCCTAAACCAGAACCCCCGTCAATCCGAACCACCCCAGGGCCATAGACGGAGGGGTTAACATATATATATCCACAAACACGCACACACACACACACAGTATATATATATATATAATATAATATATTATAAGTTCAAATTAAAAAATCTTTTCTGAAAGAATAAACAAATGACAGAGTTTTTACAATTTTAGATATTTGATATGATATTAATATATTCACAGTACTCTACTTTAAATATGCCTTTGGAAGCATGGAGGCTTTTTAGGCACAATTAATGGCATTTAGTTTATTTATTACATAAAAATGTGAAAGTGGCAAGTAATAGTAAGTGTGATAATGAATAATAATAAATACAATATAAAGTTATAAAATGTTACAAATGAATGACTGTATATTTATTAGAAATTAAATGATGCTTAATAAGGAAAATATAAAAACAATAAATTACGAAATTTAAAGTGCTTAAAGAAATTAGGATATTTTAAGTTGTTGATTTTAAAATGGGAATTTCATTACCATGGTAAAAATGACAGTAGTAAACTTGTACATCAGTAGGAGCTAATGAAGTACTTTTTTAGTGATTTGCGAAGTACATTTAGTGATATAGCCTGCCTGATATACATAGGAATTGTACTCGATACATCTGCTCCTTTGAAAGACAGTGCATTTCCTGTAGTTTCTATTGTATATTTAGGTTTATGTATAAATCTCTGGGCAGTCTGATTTCACAACGATGGTGTATTTAATGGGGGGGGGTGATTGTTCTTTGAATGGGTTATGTATGTTGATTTTTATTGATAACTTTGAACATATTGACAGCAACATTGAATTTGTATAAGTTATTTAGTTTTAAAATATTTATCTCTTTAAACATTGGGAAGTGTGACTTTGTCTGTTGTCATTATTCGAAGGAATTCGCAGACATTTTTTATGAATTACTTCCGAAGGATGTTTTGTATATTTTTTTAACTACCCTATGCTGTAATGCAATATAATAACTGTGGATGGATGAAAGAATAATATAGGGTTCGGAAGGCGTTTTGAGGAAGGGTCTTTTTTAGTTTAAATAATATGGAGAGAAATCTTGATATTTTGGATTTAATATGTTGCACATGACTTTTGAAATTTAGCTTTTCATCTAAATTAATGCCAAGTACTATAACCTCATTCACTCTTGCAAGAGTAGTATTCCCAATTTTTATTGACAGTTTGTATTAATAAGTTTTGTGGTAATAATCATATAAGATGATTTTGTCAGGTTCAGTAAAATTTATTGTGACTGATCGGGGACCTTGGGCAGTGGTTAGCATATCCGACCGGCAATTGGATGATCCCGCTTCGATTCCTGGGAGGTGCCTCATTTTTCATTTGCTTGTTCTCTCTCCCCATCTTGTGCGGACGTTCTTCTACACAACGTCGTTCTTTACATTAATTATACTGAGTGTGTTTGCAGTTAAAATGTGTATGTATATATATATATATATGTATATATATCAGTGGCGACTGGCGTATAGGAGCGATGGAGCGGTCGCTCCCCCTTGCTTGAAACGATAAATATTAATTTAACAGATAAAAAATATATTAATTTTAAGATATTAAAAAAAATTCTTGAATATATTTTAAACAATTCATGTGGCATATCATGATTCATGAGACATTTTGAGTAAGCCTTCAATACAGTACATAATATTCTAAACTTATAGCATAGCTTCAAACAGCGTACCGCTGTTTGAATACAAAATAATATTGCAGTCGAATGGAGCGATAGATTTTTCGCTCAAGTAAATATAAATTATATTTTACTGTTGTAATGAAATATAAGTACAATCGCGAATTTTTTTATAATAATAACTTTATTTTTACTAAGTTACTTCAGTAATAATGATATAAGCCATTTATATGTATTTTATTGAAATTATTACTTATTTGTATTAACTAGAATTGTACGTCTGGCATAGCCGCATATGTTAATACAAGTACTCTTGTGAGCGGCAGTTTGGATTCGCGCTAGCTATTGTGAGTCCGTGTTGTCGTACAATTTTATGAAATCGCACCCCATACATTTATACCACGAGTCGCCACTGATATATATATATATATATATATATATATATATGAAGTAAATTTTGGCTTGAGGATCAGGATAGATGGCCCCTCTTAACTGTCATATTGGATTTTCGTGCCACAAGACGAATGAGTTAGTTAACTTTGGAGAGATGAGATTATATTTTTACTAAAGAGTTGAAGCAAGTTTCATAACAAAAAAAATTCAGTTTTCCTGGATTTTATTTAAATTACTTACTTTTTTAACTTTTAAATACTTTTTTTTAGCTTATTTTTGCACCCTTTTCTGAGTAGCGTTTAATTTAAAATACTTCCAAACTTTTACTGAGACGACAAAGATGTAACACACACAACACACACACACACACATATATATATATATATAATATATATATATATATATATATATATATATATATAGTGCACTAGTGATGTAGCGGATGTCATTTTTGTCACATCCGCGGATGCGGATGCGGAAGAGGATGTTTGATTTCAACATCTGCGGATGCGGATGCGGATGCGGATGTCTACATTTTCGTTATTTTTTAGGATATATTCGAGATTTTTGTGTTTAACGTATATAATAGTTATTATATAGAGAGAGCTGTAGCTATAATGTAGTATAATTGATTAATTGTACAATAATTGCTGTACTTTTCCCTGAACATATAAAATAATAGCAAGCATCTAACTAATATAGAAATCAATTAGTGAATTCGTCTGCAAATAAATTCGTTATATTTTGTTGAGTTTCAGCCACAATTAGAAACCATAATTGTGTTACCCGACCTCTTTCCCCAACCTCCACCCTTATAGAAAGAGATCTTTAATTAGTTTGATAACTATTTATATTAAGTTTAAAGTTTTATTAGGCATATTTATAAATGAGTAATTAAAATAAAGTAAACTAAGATGTTCATCGTTTAATATTCAAACTTAATTATAGGAAGGTTATGCTTAAGGAACATTAATTTTTCTGCCTTTTCTGCTGCCAGTCTGTTTCTCTTTTCATCATATATTAATCCAGCACTGCTAAATAATCTCTCGCTTGGTACGCTTGTTGGAGGACGTGCTAAATGTTTCCTTGCAAGTTTACTCAAGTATGGATAGATATTCTGCGTATTTTTCCACCAACTAATAGAATTGTCACATGCAGCCAGGCGTTTTTTCTTGGTGATAGCTCTCGATCATTTTTACTACATCTTTTGACATGCGTAGGTCTCGTCATCGCTGCTTGACTCAAGAAACTGAGAGAGAGATTCTGTGATAGATTTGCTTGTTGAAGGTGTTGGTTCTGTCACTGAAACTTTTATTCTTTTGGTGGGTGGCGAAGCGACAGATTCAGAGATTGTAGCTCTTCAACTGCTTTGCCAAGTGATGATTTAACTCGTTCTAATGTACTAGGTGAAAATAACTTAGCTTTGTAACGTGGATCTAAGTAGGTTGCAAGAGAGTAACTTATACAAGAACAGCCTCTCGCCTTGTCGCTTGCATCACTTTTGCGCACAATGAACTAGTTCTATTATTATAGTAGAATTTGATAATTTCCGCTTATTAATGACGTTTTATCTCAACGGTCACATCCGCACGACATCCGCAGTCCAAGTGCGATGCGGATGCAGATGCGGATGCGAGAAAATGTGCGGATGTTCCGCGGATGCGGATGCGGATGTGACCTACATCACTAATATGCACTAATTATTCTTTTAATGAAAACGCAATTTAATACATTTTAAGTGTTTAAATTGCGTGTTCATTAAAAGAATAATCAGTGCATATATACACACACACCACATATATATATATATATATATATATATATATATATATATATATATATGAATAAAACCACGAAGGAAAAAAGAAACACAAAGGGGTGCTCAAGCGCTTTCGTCTAATGACATCCTCAGGAACACTGGAGTGAAAGGACAGATCAAGGCAATATATAGGTTACAAAAATAAACATACATACATACATATTCACATATATATACATATATATATATATATATATATATATATACATATATACATATATATTAAGCATAGAAAAAAATTGTGGAGGAGCCAACATTTATATGGTCACAGAAGAATAAAGAAATAAAAATAAATATAAATATAAATTGAGAAAAATTAATTACAAAATAGTGCCTTAGTGATATATATGTCACAGCCTAAATAATCATAAGAAATAACAGGCAAATAAAAAAAAAACCCATAAATATACATACATACATATATATATTATATATACATATATATACATATATTATATATATATAATAAAGACACTTTTAGCACTTTGGCCGACCTTCAATATAAATTCAAATGGCTTTTTTATGGAACAGGTCACAAAAGAATAAAGAAATAAAAATAAATATAAATATTGTAAGTGGTCTACCAATTCAAGCTCAAGAGGGAAGTTTTACAATCGATTTAATAGATGCTGCCAAATTGATATATATGTCACAAAAAAAAATAAAGAAATAAACCAAAAAAAAAAAAAAAAAAAAAATTAATTATTAAAAAAAATAAAAAATAATAATAAATTGAAAGATAAATTTTAAGAGAGGCACACCAATTTATAAGGGAAAAATTACCACATATGCATATTATAGTCACAAACGAATAAAAAAGTACAATAATATAAATTGGAAAACAAATGATGCTCTGATATATAAAGAACAATAATATATATACACATATATACGGTATATATACGAATATAAACGCAATATATACAGAATATATATATATATATATATATGCATAAGGGAAAAAAAATTACCAAATTTGTTTTTATAATTATTGTCTGAGAAAACGGTAGGTCGCAAAAGAATAAAGAAATAAAATAAATATAAATTGAAAAAATTACAAATAATACACGTACACATGTATATGTGGTAATTTTTCCCTTATAAATTGGTGTGCCTCTCTTAAAATTTATCTTTCAATTTATTATTATTTTTTATTTTTTTAATAATTAATTTTTTTTTTTTTTTTTTTTTTGGTTTATTTCTTTATTTTTTTTTGTGACATATATATCAATTTGGCAGCATCTATTAAATCGATTGTAAACTTCCCTCTTGAGCTTGAATTGGTAGACTCCACTTACAATATTTATATTTATTTTTATTTCTTTATTCTTTTGTGACCTGTTCCATAAAAAAGCCATTTGAATTTATATTGAAGGTCGGCCAAAGTGCTAAAAGTGTCTTTATATATATATATATATATATGTTATATATGTATATATTATATATATTATATGTATGTATGTATATTTATGGGTTTTTTTTTTATTTGCCTGTTTATTTCTTTATGATTATTTAGGCTGTGACATATATATCACTAAGGCACTATTTTGTAATTAATTTTTCTCAATTTATATTTATATTTATTTTTATTTCTTTATTCTTCTGTGACCATATAAATGTTGGCTCCTCCCACAATTTTTTTCTATGCTTACTATATATATGTATATATGTATATATATATATATATATATATATGTATATATATGTGAATATGTATGTATGTATGTTTATTTTTGTAACCTATATATTGCCTTGATCTGTCCTTTCACTCCAGTGTTCCTGAGGATGTCATTAGACGAAAGCGCTTGAGCACCCCTTTGTGTTTCTTTTTTCCTTCGTGGTTTTATTCATCATAATACTTTTCACGTGTCACTTTCGTGAAATAATTTTTCATATATATATATATATATATATATATATATGTTATATATATGTTATATATATGTTATATAATATAGTTATATATGTTGAGAAGTTTCATGGCAACATTACTAAAGATGACAGAACCCAAGCAACAATGCTATTAGATATTATGGAACATTACGCCCTTACCCAGGAAATCTGTGAAGCCACGAGAAAGGAGAACGTTTTGGATTTAATGTGGACAAATAACAACGAGATAATAATAAATAAAAAAGTAACGCGCACAAAGTTCTCCGACCATAACTTCATCGATATACAATTGAAGTTAGCACCCAGAGGTCCGAAAACGCATCCCAGAGAGGCAGATGGAATATTTGAAGGCTTAAACATAAATTCAAAGAAAGTAAATTGGGAAAACGTAAATGAAGATTTAAAGGAGCTAAATTGGGAATTGCTACTACACGAGAAGACTCCACAAGAAATACTATGTATAATAGAGACGGAAACCAAACCTATAATACTGAAACATATTCCAGAAGACAGGAAAGAAAACGTAGCAAGCTCGAGAGGAAAATCAGGACTCTATTCAGGCAACGAAGCCAAACCGTAAAACATCTCCACAGATGCAAAACTGATGCAAAGAGACTCAAACTAGAGAGAAACTTGGCGAAATAGAAATGGACCTAAAGCAAACATTCATACATAAGACAAAGGAGGAGGAAAACAAGGTAGCAGAAAACATAAAAATAACCCAAAATACTTCTACACTTTTGCGAAAAGGAAATGCAGTGTAAAGAGAGTTTGGACCGTTGATAGACGGGGAGCCGAATACACAAATGACCCGAAAGAAATAAGTGAACTGCTTAGGGAACAATTTAAATCTGTGTTTAGCACCCCTAAGTCCGAGATGGAAGTGGAAACCCAGACGAGTTTTTCGACATTGAAACAGATCAACCAAGAACAAATCCCGGCACAAACCTATTAATGGACTTCGAGTTCACGGAAGGAGATGTAATTACGGCCTTATCACAGATGCGAGACAATTCAGCGCCAGGGCCAGACACATGGAGTGCCACATTTCTGAAGAAATGCAAAGAGAGTATTGCAAAACCGCTATACTTACTATGGAGGAAATCACTCGACACAGGACGAATTCCACTCCCCTTAAAGAAAGCTAATATTGCCCCTATTTAAAGGTGGTAACAGAGCAATGCCCAAAATTATCGGCCGTGGCTCTCACCTCACACCTTATAAAGTGTTTTTGAACGCATAATTAGAGCCAAAATTACCTACTACCTACAAGAAAAAGACTTATACAACCCAATCAACATGGCTTCAGGGCGGGTAGATCATGCCTGTCACAGCTACTAGACCACCAGGAGAAAATATTAGGAACATTGTGTCGAGGACAAACATTGATGTATATATACTGATTTTTGCTAAAGCCTTCGATAAATGTGACCATGGAATCATAGCACACAAACTTAAGGATACAGGAATTACTGGAAAGCTAGGAAGGTGATATTTAATTTCTTGACGCAAAGAACGCAAAGAGTGGTGGTAAACGGAGTTAAATCGGAAGTCTCGGAAGTCGTGAGCTCTGTCCCACAAGGGACAGTATTAGCTTCCCTTGCTGTTCATAATAATGATTGCAGATATTGATGCAGATATTAAGGACAGTATTGTATCATGCTTCGCAGATGACACGAAGATATGTAAGGAAATATTGAACGAAGATGACATAGGAAAACTACAAAACGACATTGAAACATTATTCCAGTGGGCAGAAGACAACAATATGAAGTTCAACGAAGAAAATTCCAACTTCTAAGATATGGTAATAAAAAGAGCTACAGAAAAAAGGGTACAAAACTCCGCAAGCCAAACAGATAACACCAAATCCACAAGTCAGGGATCTTGGAGTAATAATGTCGTCGGATGCAGAATTCAGAGAGCACTATAAAATCAAAATCACAACGGCTAGAAAAATAATGGGAATCATCTGGAGGAGCTTCCGCAGCAGAAAAGCAAACATCATGCTCAAATTATGGAAGAGTCTAGTCCTACCATAATTGAGTATTGCTCAGTTACTCACAAGCCCACACAGAAAAGAGACATTGCGAGCATTGAAGCTATACAAAGGACTTTTATGTCTAAGATAGAGGAAACGGAAGGTGAAGACTACTGGTCTCGACTACAATCCCTGGAACTCTACTCTCTTGAAAGAAGCGAGAGCGGTACACATAATATACATATGGAAAATACTTGAGGGCTCTGTCCCTAACCTCAGAAATGAAATAGAAACAAACTGGAATGAGAGAAGAGGCAGATTTTGTACGGTCCCAGCTGCGGTGGGACAAGGAGCCATGAAAACGAGGATTGAAAATACCCTCAGAATACTGGGCCCAAAGCTTTTCAATGTCCTTCCAAAGAAGTGAGGAATCTCCAGCACAACACCACCTGAATAACTTCAAGAACCAGCTGGACAGATTCTTGTGCAAAGTCCCTGACCAGCCATGCGTGGCTGGCTACGAGGGCAGGAGGCGATCAGAGAGCAATTCCCCCTCACCAAGTCCCGCAAATGAGGCGGGATGCTGCAGAGGGGTCGACCGCAGGTCGATCCTGAACCGTCGTTCAAACTCAACAAAAGTAAACAAAAGTAATATATATATATATATATTATGCACTAATTATTCTTTTAATGAACACGCATTTAAACACTTAAAATTTATTAAATTTTAATAAAATTTGGAATTCAAAGATATCTGTAAAGATAGTTATGTGTACCTCCCATCAAAATTTATTTTAAATTATGGGATTAATTAAAAATTAAAAATCCTCATTCAGAAAAGAATACAAGTGACAGTTTTACAATTTAGATATTTGGTATGACATTAATATATTAACAGTACTCTAACCTGAATACGCCATTGAAAGCAAGGAGGCTTTTTAGGCAAAATTAATGGAATTTAGTTTATTTATTACAAAAGAGAATGAAAGAGGTAAGTAATAGTAATAGTGATAAAAAAAGATAATACTGATAATAAACATAAGATAAAAATTTACAAAATTTTACATAATTTTTTAATTAAATGATTTATTTTATATTAAATAGCAAATAAATAATGCTTAATAAAAAAAATATATAGAAAGAAAGAAATAATGGGATTAAAAGTGCTTAGTGAAATTAGCATATTTTAAGTAGTTCTTTATAAAATGAAAACTTAATTACTATGGTAATGATGGCAGTAGTGAACTTATACATCAGTAGGAGCTAATGAATACATTTTTAGTAATTTGTGAAATACATTTGATGAAGCCTGCTTGATATGTATTAATAATAATATTGAAATTAATATTAATAATAATAATAATAACCATAATAATAATAATAATAAAGGTATGTATTACAGTTTAGGTAAAGGTCATTTTGATGAGGATGATGATGTACTGTACTTTCAGTGATGTGCCAGATACATTTAATAATGAATCATGTCTGATGTTTACTGGCATTTCATCCCATACGTCTTCTCCCTTGAAAGCAAAGGCATTTCCTGCTTTTCCCTATAAATAATTCCGTTTGAGGCCGGTTTTTATGCCTGTTATTGATTGAGTAATCTGTCGAAAATATTAATTTTTTTTACGACCAGGATTCAAAGGCGATTTAAATAATATGAGGGTAAGCTCCTTGAAAGGGTGATGCTCTTAAATAATATAAACACAAAACGCTGAAAGAAGGCATGGTGCAATATAGGGATTACATAAACAACATCGAATTTCAAAATATCGACGTTCGACCTTATGTAAGTCGACCTTATTCCAGTTCGACCATATGCAAGATATGGATTTCAAATGAAAAATGAAAAGTTTGCTCAATATTTTAAGTGAGTGTGACTAACCCATCTAAAAGAAGCATTTCAAATTTTCTATGAAATTGACTAACCTAATCATACGTAACCTAACCAAACTGAACCTAACCTAATTTAAATTAGCTTAACATGAATTTAACTGACATGCATAACATCGAGATTTTCGACATTGTGCAAGTTCAGAAAATTTGGTGTAGACATTATGGATGTCAATATTGTGATCGACACTGTTCGGCTACATTTTCTTAATCGTATTTTTCCCACTGATTGCTTTTCTGCGATAGATATAAATGGATGAAAGAACTCCAGAGTTTTCTTTTCAGAATGCTTTTTCTAATTTTCTTATACTATTTCTTTCATAACTTTTTCAGTCAGCACCTGCTGGCAAAGAAAAAGAGTGCTTTATACTCGTACATCTTTCGTCTTACTTTATTTACTCTTCTGAATGCGTTTCTTACACTTATATAAATTTAAATATGGTGTATGAATATATAACGGGTCCGCCAAGAAAAAACATGCGCTTGATTGTAACCTAATAAGTAAAAATGTGTTTGGATGATTTATACAAAATTTACAGAAAATAATTACTTTTGAATTTTATATAAGCCACCCAATTTTTATAACTGAATGATTAAATTTGGGTGTTTAATATTAACTTGATTTTTTAGTTCCATAAATCTAAGTGCACATTTAAATAATTTTTTCTTTTTTTTTAGATAAAAAAAATTACTGTAGATATCCCTCAAATGCCATTTTCTGATGAAGATAAAAAAATTATTAAACATTATAGGATTAATAGGGGATATGAAAGTTAATGGCGAATATTATCGAAATGTTCTTTTAGCAAGCATGATTCCAGAGATGCTTGCTCTGGCAAATGGAAGTCATTTTGCTCTTCAACAGGATGGAGCAAGGGCACATACGGCAAAAGACACTGTTGCTTATTTAAATGAACATGTTCCCGAATTTATTGAACCGGAGAATTGGCCTCCGAACAGTCCTGATTTGAATCCTGTTGATTATGGGATCTGGGAAAACTTGTCACAACGAGTTTATCGCAGTAAGAAAATCAGAAATATTACCCGTCTGAGAGATGTTCTGAATGAACAATGGACCGAATTCCCACAAGACTAGATTGATTCAGCAGTAGATCAATTTAGACCATAGAAGTTGGAGGAAAACATAAAAACATATTTAAACAGTATTTTTAGTTTAACATTTTAATAACAATTTTATATGAAAGGAATTTTTGGTTGTATAACAAGGAATTTTTTAGTATTTACGGTATCTTTACATTCTATTTTGTTTACGTGCTAAAATGAGGTCTATTCAACTACTGTGCTCAAAATTTAAAGAAATGTTGTCAGATAACGTTATTTTATTTTGCTAAAGTTTTATCAAAAGTTAAAAGAAATTAATGAGTTTAAAAGGAAAAGTACGGACGCATGTTTTTTTTGGTGGATTCTGTATATATATATATATATATATATATATATATATATATATATATATATATATATATATATATATATATATATACAGTATATATATATATGTATATATACAGGGTGAGTCAGAAGTAGCGCCCGATTTCTGTCAGTTGATTGTTTGTTTGCCATTTGTATTACAGTGTACAAGAAGGTAGAAATAAATGAATGACATGTTTATCTAACCATTTATTAGGGGGAAAATTATTACGGAACTGTACCAAGCTGTTTTACATGCAATTTTCAAAGTGCCCTCCCTCGTGATCGATGCACAATCTGACAGCCGAAAAAACAGAAATCGGGCGCTACTTTTGACTCACCCTGTACATATATATATATATATATATATATATATATATATATATATATATATATATATATGTATATATATATATATATATATATATTATATATGTGTATATATATATATATAATATATATATATATATATATATATATACACTCTTACGTTAAGTTACTTTAGGTGAGTTCGAACGACAGTTCAGGATCGACCTACGGTTGACCCCTCTGCAGCATCACGCTTCACTTGCGGGATTTGGTGAAGGAGGGAATTGATGTCTGATCTCCTCCTGCCATCGTTGCCAGCCACGCATGGCTGGTCAGGGACTTTGCACAGGATTCTGTTCAGCTGGTTCTTGAAGTTATTCAAGTCGGTGTGCTGGAGATTCCTCACTTCTTTTGGTAGGACATTGAAAAGCTTTGAGCGTCGTATTCTGAGGGTATTTTCCATCCTCGTTTTCATGGCCCCTTGTCCCACCGCAGCTGGGACCGTACAAAATCTGCCTCTTCTCTCATTCCAGTTTGTTTCTGTTTCATTTCTAAGGTTATATATACAGGGTGTGTCTAAATTATGTTAACACTGGTATGGAATGTATTCTTCCATAGAAGTGTTAACATAGTTTAGACAGTGTCCAGAAAATTCGGTTTTGAAAATTTGGTCTCAGAAAATTCGGTCTTGGAAATTTCGGTTAGGTTAGGTTAGGTTAGGTCTTGGAAATTTCGGTTAGGTTAGGTTAGGTTTTGGAAATTTCGGTTAGATTTGGTTAGGTTAGGTTAGGTTAGGACAAAAAAAATTCCCCGAACTAATAATGCCCTTGAAGCATTTCATTCCACATCGAAATCATCAGTTACAAGCAGACTAAAATTTCACATTTCCAACGAGGAGATAAGCCAAGTAAAAAGAAAAAATATGAAAAACTTGTCTCGCGCGTCGAAATACTTGCGCAAAAGTATGCTGAAAGTGATAAAATTGCCTTCTTAAAATCTGTTCCTCATAGCTTAATTTCATTTTAACTTTTCTTTTCGAGTCTCAAGACCGAATCTTCCAAGACCAAATTTTCTGAGACCGAATCTTCTTTTATTTTTTATCCATTATTTAAGGTATCCTTTTTAGTTTTAAGTTTTAAACAACAAAACAATTTTGATAAATCTTCTCAAATTCTCGTTTATGTTTTCATTATAGCTGGCAAATGTGATTTAAATATTTTTTGCTATCTCAGCTCATAGATTTACTTCAATTTTCCGAGACCGAATTTTCCGAGACCGAATTTTCCGAGACCGAATTTTCCAAGACCGAATATTCCTAGCACCAATTTAGACACACCCTGTATATCGGGTCAGCAAAAAAAAAAGGGAGACCGCGAACTTTGGCTGTAAAATTCCAAATTATGGTCAGATTTCAATATTTTTTTCACACCTCACAAGAAAGTAAATTTCCTATAAGGTCAGCGGATTTCAAAGAAAACTAATGAAAATTACGGATTTAATGAACATTTCTTTATGCCACTAGAAATTCTCCATTTAAACTACTACTGTATTGTATCTGCAGATAAAAAGTTACAAAATACTCACATATGGTGCTAGCTTGATGTTAAATAAACTGCTCGATATGTTTACCACGAACTTCTACAACCTTTTTCAGTCTAGGACGGAACTCATCTATGGCTTTATTGATTTGTTCTTGTCGTAGCTCATCCCATTTTTCCAGAAGAAGCTGTCGTAAATAAGTGACATTTCTTACTTTGACCTGATAAATTCTCTGTGACAAATTTTCCCAAAGGCGTAATCGACAGGATTTAAAAAAGGACTGCTTGGTGGCCAAGTTTAATACCGCTATCTGGTATTCTTTTGATATCTCCTGTTTTATCGATTTTCTTAAGAAGCTTGTCCAAACCTCCTGCAGTTGGCTTACGTTAATTAAAATCGCTTCAATTATCAACTTGAACCTATGATTAGCAAGATTTTTCTGGAAAATTCGCCATAAATCCAATTTCTCAGCTAAAATGCTAAAAGATGGCATACAAACCATAAAATTACCTAGTACAAACATACTAACATTTCATGGTTCTATGAACGGTACGGTTCTATGTACCGTATTTTTTTTTGCCGACCCGATATATATATATATAATATATATATATATATATATATATATATATGAATAAAACCACGAAGGAAAGGAAACACAGAATGGTGCTCAAGCGCTTTCGTCTAATGACATCCTCAGTGTTCCTGAGGATGTCATTAGACAAAAGCGCTTGAGCACCATTCTGTTTCCTTTCCTTCGTGGTTTTATTCATCATAAATATTTTTCACGTGTTACTTTCGTGAAATAATTTTCACATATAGTATATATATATATTTTTCTAAATTTCTATCTCTTTATAGGGCTAACTTTAAGTGGCTATTGTTTGTTTATTAATGTATATAACCCACATGTATATAATTCTCTCTCTCTCTCCTTCTCTCTCTCTCTCTCTCTCTCTCTCTCTCTCTCTATAAATATATATATATATATATATATATATATATATATATTATATATATATATATATATAGGGTGGGGTGAAACGCAATTCTTTGTGGAATATTTATTTGCTTCACCTATAATTTGCTGTATTGGGTTCTATAGCTGACATAAAGTGATATAAAAGAAAAATCAATTTTGCCCTACTAACGCATTTTTGAGAAAAACCAAATGGCCGCTAGTCAAACATATAAATGCTTATAACTTGAAAAATATGCATCATCGGTAAATGATATCACAAATAAATCACTTTTTTCTAAATAAATGAAAAATTCTTTGATGACCGAAGTATATTACTTTGATAATAGTTAATAACCTTATATAATTTTAAATATTCAAACTATAATCTACAAGATCACTAATCAACGAGAGAAATTATTAACATTTTATTACCACAATTGCAGAAACATATAATCAATACACTTCCAAAAAGATCCCTTTTCAAAAATGTGAAGTGTTTGCTTTTATGAATTTTGGTGAATTATTTCAGTCTCTAATTAAAAGCTAATTGTCAAAAAGTGAAGTCATTTCTTTCTTGGTTTCCATACATGGCAGCAATGAACGAGACCTAATTCTTGCTCTTATAAATCCATCACGGGATTTTTGGGAATATACAGATGAGGCCGCATCGGTGACAAGTTTTATTGCCCTCTCGACACTTTGTGAATGAAATAGATAATTAGGTAGGCACAGTTTTTTGACCCTAAGTGCATTGAGTTCAATATTTGTGAGCGCCAGAGTGAGGGGAGGTTCAGTCAGCATTTCTTTTGACCAGTAAATAATATCATCCCATGCGTTTGCGTTGAAATTGATCTCAGGAACCTTAAATTCTCTGATTTTGGACACATTTTCCGTCTTTGTTCTAATGTTCATGATGAAATCAACTGCTCTGTTTCGTTTTTGTTCTGACGTATCTGATAACATTGCTATCAGAACATTTTCGCAATGAACAAAATATGCGTTTCTAGCAATGTAAGGCTTCACTACATTCTGAACATCCTTTGGAAGAAGATGAAATCTTTTAATTGCTCCAAATATGTGATGTGGTCCATTCCATATATATGGTCTACTCTTGATATCGAACCAGCTTGGTCCATAATTTGTAACAATGAAGAAAATTATTGAATAAAGAGCCAATGAAGGAGTTTTCTCTGCAATGTATAGGCGGCAGACACGATTTGCTAATGTCAGCCATCGAGAATGGTTCAGTGGTCCGGGTTTTGTATTTTTCAAATCTTTTGGGACATTCCCACTTATTATAGCCACAATAATTTTGTACAAATACTGTTGATTTTCGCTAAGATCATCGATAACCTCTTCTGATATGCGTGTTAAATCAATGCCTTCTCTAATTGGTTTGAAATTGACTGCAGGCATTTTTTCACATTCTTTCAATGCTACTCCGATTTTCCAGTGAAACATGTTGGACCTTTTGTTTTACCATCAAAATGTTCAAATGAGTGTCGAAGGGAAGTTCATTTGTATGCAGCACACAAATGCTCCATTGTAACGGTTTCTTTAGTTTTTATTGAGTCCAGTGGCGGCTCGTCGGTAGGCACTGCGGAACTGCAGCACCCCTAAATTTTTTATTTACAATTGAAATAATCAAGAACAATATAAGGATGAGCTCACTGAATAACTTTTTCAATAACTTTTGAAACTTTTATTCATTGCTCAATGCTCATTTATTTCAGTAATTATTTCAACCCATTCTTAGAGACAGCACCCCTAGAATTTTTAGTCACGAGCCGCCACTGTTTTCTTCTATGAGGTGGATGATCCCACCTTTGGCACCTGTGTTGGTATTTGTACTGTCACATCTTATGAGACGAATGCTCTCATTAATAGCTGACTCTTGAAAGGAGAACAAACTATCACTTATATCTTGAGCTTTACCAGAAGAAGGAACTACATGGGTTAAATATTCATTTCCTGGCTCAGACACCAAAACATAGTGTTCCTCTCTAATGGAGTCTCCGTACCATTTCTTTCCTTTCTTCACCTTCACCAAAGTCTTGTCCTTTCTTCCGTCAAAAAATATAGCAGATATGACGGCAGGATTAGCTTTACTCTCCATCACCAAATTTTTTCTCATTTTCTCTCTTTCCCGTCGGATTTTGTTCTTGTCAATCAAAAGCGCTATGTTCTTTAGTGATTGCTCCATAATCAACTAAAGCAGCTGCTGCTCGATCTGAAATTCCAAATCTATCGGCTTCGATCGCTACAGTAGGCAATGGAAGTCTCATTTGACCTTGTATGGCAACTGACTCATAGTCTGATTCACTCTGATGTGGGTCTAATTCATATAGTGTGGAAGTACTCTCTACATCTGAAAAACACTCTATTTCGGTTAAAATATGAGAGTCCTTCATTTCTCTTCTTCTTTTAACCATTCCTTCTTCTGTCCGCAATTTCCTAGACTGTATTTTTTTAATTCTTTTTGTTATGACTTTATCAACGCCTCCTATTTTCATTGTACGCGTCGATCACTCATCCTGTAAAAACAGAAGCTCTTCTTTTGATACCTTCAGTTCTCTTCGACAGGTGCATCTTATGTGAACATCTTCGCAGCTCTCAGGACAGCCAAAGTTTTGATGGGAGATAAAAGGGCATTTACAGGCACTGATATCGAATAATTCTTCCAAGGTGTCATTAAAATTTTCCCTCATTTTGACACTACTTTTTGATCTACTAAGATCGTTTGCTTTGCCGATGAACCGCTTTAATTTGATATAAACTGATTTGTCAGCTATTGCAGGAATTGAGGCTTTTCTCCAAATACAGAGTATATCTTCAGTAATTTTGTTGAAAATATCAGAGTTATGTGAAGTCACTGAAGTGGCTTCTTTTAAAAGAACATGGTATTGGCCCACCTGTTTATTTGTTGGCAATGTTGTAAGAGGAAGCTCTTGTGCCGTTCCAAATATAAAATGTGGTTTTGATTGACTCCTTGTAGCTCTAATGTTTGAAGCAGAAGCCATATTTGTTAATAATTATCGGAAATTACCAATTCCAAATCCAACAAAAACCTGAAAAATAAAAATATTTCATAAAACATCTGAAACATTTATATGAGGTAGAAAATGTGAAACAAACAATTTTTGCTTCAGCAAACGTTTTTGTAAAAAGAATACTTTTCGAGTTATGAAGCGTATAATGACTGGCTGGCGGCCAAGTTTTTGGGTGGAAAAATGGGGTACTTAGGATGAATTGAAAATTTTTTAATTCTCATATTCTTTTTTATCAGCCTTCAATCCACCTTATTACCAGTGAAGCAATAGTTGAAAAACTTTTCACCCCACCCTAATATATATATATATATATATATATATATATATATATATATATATATATATATATATATATATATATATATATATATACACAAACTCAGAATGGTCCCCTGAGAAATTTATATGTTAAACACAGACCGTGCATGGAACAAGGAATTCTTCTGGGAAATTACATCCACTATAGTTCGAATAAGTAATGATAAATGACAAATACTATAGTTTTTTTCTTTTTCATGATAGAAAGCCCAACGTGGGCACCGGGTTACTGACAAAGAGGCCCCAAAAGAAAAAACTATAATATTTGTCATTTATCATTACTTATTCGAACTATAGTGGATGTAATTTCCCAGAAGAGTTCCTTGTTCCATGCACGGACTGTGTTTAACATATACAAACAAATATATATATATATATATATATATATATATATATATATATATATATATATATACACACTTTATCTCGACTTTGAGAAAACCTTTGATAAGGTACTTCACCGCCGGCTAATGGCCAAAGTGCGCGCACTGGGTATCAATGGGGAAGTAGGTAGGTGGATTGAAAACTGGCTGAAGAATAGGCGGCAGAGGGTTGTAATTAAAGGGGCTAGTTCGGGTTGGGCCTCGGTCACTAGCGGGATTCCTCAGGGTTCCGTTTTGGGGCCACTGTTGTTTATCATTTACATAAATGATATCGACGCTGGCATCGTCCGTAGGATCGCCAAATTCGCTAATGATACCAAGCTTGGGCCAATGTTGGGACGCTCGAGGCGATCGAGCAACAGCGTGCGGACATACGTAGGATAGGAGAGTGGTCCGAGAAATGGCAAATGCCGTTTAACTTGGGTAAATGCAAGGTGATGCACATTGGCTACGCCAATCCCAAGTCGGACTACTCGATGTTGGGGAGTAATATCGAGGCCACTGATTTGGAAAAGGACTTGAGTGTGCTAATTAGCAGCGACCTTAAGTTTACCAAACAGTGCGTAGAGATGGAAAAGTAAGCCCAGAAGCTGTTGGGTTATATCAGGAGGCAATTTCAGTTTCGGAACAAGGAGATTGTGCTCTCTTTGTACAATTCCCTGGTTCGGCCGCACCTGGAGTATGCTGTGCAGTTCTGGTCGCCCACCCTCAGGAAAGCTATTGAGAGGCTGGAGCGAGTCCAGGCGAGGGCCACAAAGTTAATCCCTTTCGTTAGGCATATGGGCGACAATCGACGCTTACGCATCTGAATTTGTTTTCGCTGGAAACTCGGAGGCTACGCGGTCAACTCATCGAGGTTTTCAAGCTCTTACGTGAGATTAACGATGTCGATTTGAGAAGCATGTTTAGTTTAAATGTTAGCCCAACTCGCAACAATGGCTGGAAGTTGGATTTCAAACGGTTTAGCACTAGTGTGTGTGGGAATTACTTTACCTATAAGATCTGTGACACGTGGAACAGGTTACCTTCAGAAGTTGTGAACAGTTCCTCTGTGGATCAGTTCAAGAAAAGGTTAGACCGAATCTTGCACACTATTTGAGGGTGTATTAATTCTTCTCTGGCACCTGTTGCCATTGGTACTTCCTCGGTATGGGCCGCAAGGCCTTTTGTGGTACTTCTTTTCCTTGTAACTCCTGGTAACTCTCTCTCTCTCTCTCTCTCTCAAAATGCTAGGTTATATTAAAAGACAGTTCCAGTTTAGGAACAAGGAGACTGTAATGTCTCTCTATAATCCACTAGTCAGACCTCATCTCGAATATTGTGCGCAGGTTTGGTCTCCGTCCCTTAAGAAGGATATACAAAGGTTGGAAGGGATACAAACAAGGGATACAAAATTGATCCCTTCAATGAGAATGCAAAACTACCAACGGAGATTGGAACGCCTAGATCTGTTTACCTTAGAGACGAGGAATTCCCCAGTCAGCTTATTCAAGTCTTCAAGCTGCTCAATGGAACAGACAGGGTAGACCACAGGAACTTATTCTCACTTAATGCCAATCCGACAAGTAATAATGGGTTGGAACTAAAGACATTTAGGACCTCTGTCTGCGGCAATTTCTTCTATAAAATAGTTACTATCTGGAACCAACTTCCCGAAGAGGTTGTTTCAAGCCAAAGTGTAAATGTGTTTAAAAATATGCAAGACAAAGTACTGAATACTTTCATGGTTTAAGACTAAAACATAACGTAACTCTGCAGGAGTTCGCCTGCGCGGTTTTTATGTGTGCATGCGTAATTATAGAGCTATCTTATATATTCCCTACTTTCCTGTAAAATTTCCATGGCTACTTTTCCAGGGTCAGGTATTTTCAACCTTTTTCTGTACCTGCCTCTGGCAGGGAGAGAGCGGAGGGTGGGGAGAGAACCTTATACTTTTCTATCCATTTTTCTACTACTGGTAGGATAGTTGAAAAAAAAAATTAACTTGTTTAATAACAGGAACCTCCCAGAGTGGACCGGAAACCGAAAAGGCTTTGAGGCTTCCTCTTGTCTTTGTAATTCCTTGTAATTAACACTCTCTCTCTCTCTCTCTCTCTCTCTCTCTCTCTCTCTCTCTCTCTCTCTCTCTGCAACAGATAAAGTATAGCATGCCTGCATTGTTTAAAAATGAGCACAGCCATTATATTAAATTAAAATCGTTTCTTCATTATGACAAAGAATATTCTGAGTATTAATATTCAAAACTAGAACAATTATGTTTTATATGCATTTAGCATGCAGTTATAAAACTTATATACACTGTATATAGTTCTTGTCGAATCTGGAAATAGATAACTGGAATTGACAAATATAATTGAACGCGCTGAGAAAGATCTTGCCCAGACTTGAACAGGAATACTTAATTCCCATAAAATAGATTCACTTTTTTCTACATTATTATTCCTGCTTACTTGAGTCACGTAGACAGGATTCCCTCGACTGCTCTGGAGACAGAACATGGCAAGGTTATATAAGTAGTCTCTACAGGAAATATTTCTGGATATACGGCCTACTTAACTTTATACAAAGGAATACGAAGGACACTAAACAGCAACAGACCTGCTGGTCCCTATGCGGCTGTCTGTTTAAGAAAGGAGGTTAAAAGAAGTAAGAAAATTTAAAAACAAGTGAAAGTTTTAGAGCAAAGCAGATAAAAGATTGAGAGGGAGGAAAGAAACTTAGCGCTAAAGTGAAAATTTTAAAATACAGAGGAGGAAATCGAAGTGAAAATTCTACATTATTTCTATGCCCTAACAAATGATTCCAACTGGGGTTTCAAGGCAAGATAAGCATTTAGTTTATTTTTAAAGGATTCAATCGAATTAATTTGAACTACACTGGCTGGCAATCCATCCCACAAATTAGCTTAAAGATTGAAGAAAAAAATTTTAATTTCATTAGAATTAAAATGTTTACCCACTAATTTCAGACCATGACCGCGAGTTCTATCTACATTCGTGAAGGTGAAATATATTTTGGCGTCGACATTATCAAAACCTTTAATCATTTTAAAAAACCTGGATTAAATTTATGCGCCTTTATACAAGTGAGAATAAATTTAACGTCACTAAAAGGGCAGCGGATAATTTGTGTCTTAATCTTGGAATCATCTTAGTAGCCCGTCTCTGCACTCTCTCCATTCTATCTCTGTCCTGTCGTAAAAATGAAACACTTTTTACATATACTGTATTTTCGATATATTGCTTAAATATTTACGAATAATGTTTGTAAGAAATTAAAAGTGTTATTGAAATATAACACTATAAATACAGTATATATATCTGTGCTTAAAGGCTTATTATTTTAGTCAGTAACTATTAGTGCGCAATAAATCTCAAGAATTCCTTCCTGCGCGCATTATTCAACTAATTCTCTATTCAACTACGACTGAAAAGTAAAAATTCATGGCCGCTTCAAACAATAAATAAAAATAATAATAAAAAATTATAATTAAAACCAAAAGAAATTATAGAACATATCGACTCGTACAATTCTGAAGAATTAATCCCACGAATATCACATAAACATCATGTACGTTTTGCCTGCCATTGGAGCTATTGAAGAATAGGGACCCCAGCCTTCTTTAGTTAGGCTTATAAGGCTAACTAACGAAAATATCACGACCTAACCTAACCAGTCGTTAGGTTAACTGTACGCCCTTGACGATTGGTTAGGTTAGGTCATGATATTTTCGTTAGTTAGCCTTATAAAGCTAACTAAAGAAAGCTGGGGTCCCTATTCTTCAATAGTTCCACGCCATTTACTTAATTTATATTGAATGTGAATAAAAGTAGGCACTATAATTTAAGACTGTATTTATGAAACAAGAAATATATTTTACAAAGAAAACCTTTAAAATATATATATTTTTTTAAACTTACATCAGTAAATTCCAGACGTTTCTGAACTAAGTCAAGGGAACTCGGAACATGCTTATGTATATTTATTCAGACTCAAATTTGCAAGTAACCAAATTTCATTTTATATTTATCAATTTATACTTAATCTGCTTGACTATTAAACTATTTTACATAATACTGAGAAGATTATGTATATATGACAATGTAAGCCATAATGGAACATACTTTAAATTAATTTTTAAAGAGTAATCATCCCTGCATATCCTCATACAAACTGTGTACTGATCTGAATAAGACCAGAGTGCATAAGCAGACAAAGCATATCTCAAAAGTGTCTTCAAACATATTCCCATTCTCAGTAAAATTATTCTACAGATTCTACAGATTAAGTGCAAAACATAGGTCACGTCTTACTTTTGTTAAAGCTGAAAAAGTTTTGCTGATGTTACACATTGATTTCAGTATTACAGAAAAGTTACCTTAAAATGTGTAAATAGTGTGAACTTTTAAATTTAATTTGGAAAGCAGTTATGGAAAAAGTTACGCTGAAAAATTAGACTTAAAAGAACCTAATAATTAGTAAAAAGACTTAATAATTAGTCTCTCTCTCTCTCTCTCTCTCTCTCTCTCTCTCTCTGTATATATATATATATATATATATAGAGTGGCCTGTTGACAGTAGGCCCACTATAATAAAGTGATTGAGTTTTAAATTAAATATTTACGGGGTCACCAACTTGGTTTTTCGACCAAATAAACAATATTTAATAAAGGAAACAGAAATGACTTTATAGTACAGTATTCGTTTAATTGGAAGAATAAATTAATTATTTGTTTACAGTGATTAACAATTTTTTATACGGAAATTGTGCAATATTACAATGAATGAGTATTGACGATAAGGAACGATTCTTATAGAGGATAAGAGTTAAACAATACAGTGGTGAGAAGAAACAATAATTGAGATATAAGATGTACGGTATTTAACACAACAATAAGTAAGCCTACCTGCTATCGTAATGATGAGTTCGATTCTACGGTATGAAAACACTTCAGAGAGCCTATTCGGTTAGGCTGAGAGTATGTTCAGTTTGTAGGCTGTGCAGAATAGTTTAGTTTCAGTAGGCGAAATGAGCTGGTGGCCTATGTGAAGTTGACAGACCTGGGTTTTGATGATGCAGATAGGCTATGATTACGGGAGAGCCTATGAGCCGGAATGAATGATGAAATTCTTGTTGAACAGAAGTGAAGATTCCAAGGTAGAATGGATGAATGTTGAACGAAGCAGAGGCCTGACGAATGACGCCGGTCATGACGCCGGAGTGCTGTTGCTTCCGGGAGAGATGAAACAGTCGTAGGCCTCAACGGAGATGATCAAGCTTCGTGTATGAATATGCTAAGTTTTGAAGGTCGGCGGGCCTGCTGAGATCAAGTGGAATTGCCTGACGAAGGTCGGAGATGAGGAATGAGAGATGCGAGGACTGAACAAATGAGCAAAATGATTGTTTGTTTGTTTTTTCTGTTTAAGGTGCTTCAACCCTGCTGGATTATTGACACCTTTTTTTTTTTTACTCCCCGAAGGAAGGTTACAAAATGTTTTATTGTATGTTTTAGAGTATATCATGAGTGCGAATTAAAGCGGACTCGCGCTTTTATAGACGCTGTGGTATTCTATTGTTTGGTGGGCATTTTTCGGAAACAAAGTAAAATTTGCCTTTTCTATGCGTCCATTCTTGCCTACGTGTTTGGATTTTATGGTGTTGTTTACATCTTCAAGCCATGAGAGAGAGGCAAGGAAAGGGAATTTCGTTATGCTTCTACAAACACACACACACACACACACACACACACACACACATATATATATATATATATATATATATATATATATATATAATATATATATACTGTACACATATATAGTTGAAACTGAAAAGTTTTTTGATAGAAGAAAGTAAAATAACTTCTATAATACAGCTGGTAATAATAAGTAAATATATATATATATATATATATATTATATATGGGATTGAACTCAGAATGGTCCCCTGAGCTGTATTATGGAAGTTATTTTGCTTTTTTCTATCAAAAAACTTTTCAGTTTGAATTCAGTTTCAACTAAATTTCAAGAAATATTATTAATCTGATTTGGGGAGGTTTTAAAAATCGGCGAACTTATTTCTACACTTTTACTTATAAGTTTGTTTAAAAACTCGTGTTGTGAGGCTGGTTTGAGAACTTTTACTGAGAAGGCGGTAGTTTGAGTTGATTGGGTGTCTATAATCTACACAGAAGTCCTGATTTGTTGAAGGAGCTGCACTAAAGCCCGAGTACGTTAACAATTTTTTTTCTTTATGCAAAACCCAACGTAATCCCTTTAAAACTAAAGAGCTAAATTGATAAGATTTTAACCTACTACAATATCCCGAGCAAGCTTGAAAATATCAAAGGTCCTTCACAAGTCTACTCCGATTTTTTACCCTTAACCTAACCAGGCTAAATCTTTGGCTCTTAACTACCAGACAGCCCGGGCAGTTAATCTGACCTCAGTTCAACTTCTGCCTTCTATACCTTGTTTTGGCCTTTCATACCTTGTTTCTCATCCTGTGTTCCTTCATTTTATAATATTTATATTTAACATATACAAAATAAAATATACAAACTAATCATTATATTTGTTAATACATAAAAAATAATTGGAAATAGGCGTAGTTACTTATTAATTACGCACTTTCAAATATTAACAGAACAGTATATATATATATAATATATATATATATATATATATATATATATACAGTAAACCCTCGTCCAACGCGTGTTTGTCCAGCGCGAATTTGCTTATACTGTACACGGAAAAATAAATGCGAACAATTATTTGCCGGAAGCGAACAATTTTATCATACACGGTCCGCCGAACACGCTCTAATACAGTAGTACTGTACGAGTGCCAATGTGCACTCTAGTGTCTTCTCCTACACTCTCCAACACTCCCGCATCTCCCTCCCTCTCGCGTCATCCTTTGTCTCAGTCCTGCTAACGCGTTAAGTTCAGTGAAGTTGTGTTGGACTGTTTTTGTCGTATTTTGCCGCTGTTTTGCTATTACCCTTAGACAGCAGTATGTCACCAAAACGTAAAGCATCTGCAAGTGATAGTGAAGAGAAGAAAAATCGTAAGGTTATGACATTAGCCGAAAAGATAAAGATTCTAGATAAGTTGCGTGGTGGTATGAGCATAACATCACTTGTCCGCGAGTATCACGTGAAGGAGTCTACCATACGCACCATCCGAAAGAGTGAAGAAAAGATACGTGCTATTTTTATTTATCAAATGTAAATATCATTATGTTTATGGTTTTATTATGTTCTTATTTCATATACAATATAGGTAGGGAAATTCATTTATGTGGGAATAAAAAATCTACGTATCTAAGTATCCCCATTTATCCCATAAGGTATGAAGTTTGTCCAATGCGGATTTACCTAACGCGCCATTCTCGAGGAACCTAACCTCCACGATGGACGAGGGTTTACTCTATATATATATATATATATAATAATATTATATATATATATATATATATATATATATATATATTATATATAATATATATATATATATATATATGTGTGTGTGTGTGTATACATTTTAATTGCAAACAACACACAGTATAATTAATGTAAAGAACGATGCTTCTGTATATATATATTATATATATATATATATATATCTATATATATATATATATATATACGTAAAATTGTATAAATGAAAAACATTACATTTACTTATACACCTTCCAAAAATTTGCAATTTTAATTGAATTTGGAGATATTCGTGCTCTTTGTACAAATTATAGCAATTTACTTTTTAAAATCTATTTCATTTTCACTCTGATAAATAAATCAAATTTAGGTATTGAATCCTATATACTATTGGGCTAAAATGTGTCTGTATGTCTGTGTGTCTGTTCGCTTTCTTCGGAACCGTGCACAGACTAAACGGCACATCGGAAAATTCTGCAACCACCACCAACTGATAGCCCATGAGCTTTCGATGTGTTCTGTCAAGTTTCCCGGTCCTAGGTCACTCCGCGGCCGAGCACGAGCTATTTAATGCTTATTACAAGTGAATGTAAATACTTCGAAAACGATACCCAGGTTGAAGAGCACTGTATAATTACACAATCTTCAAGATAGTAGTGTGACTGCAAAATGTTCGAGTGCATATATGCAATTGTAATGTTGATCAATTGTTGCAAGGTGCCAGCCCCCTTCCCCCTGGTGGTAATGGGGGGAGGGTGGGGTGGGGGTAAATGGGGGAGAGTGGTGGGTGTAATGGGGGAGGGTGGGGTGGGGTGGGGGTAATGGGGGAGGGGGTGGGGGTAATGGGGGGGGGTGGAGTTAATGGGGGAGAGCAGTTTGGTAGTCCCGATAATAGTTTGGTAGTCCCGATATACAGCTACCTGCCCGCAGGGCGATAGTGAGCTACCGCTTGTGATAAATATTTATTTAATACAGTAGTTTTTACTCAATATATAAGTTTTCTTTCATTGAACACATTTTTTTTTCTTCAGTAAATTGTATCAGATTTCGTGTTCATTTCGAAAATAGAGAGTGATTAACAAAAATCGTTTACAAACCTGAGAAAAAATTTAGATACAACAGAGCAACAAACTCTAATCGCACTGCAAAAATTAGAGAATAGAAGAAGCATAAATATATAAAGTTCACGAACTTTCAAACAAGCTTCAATATAACGAATATCTCATAATCTTGCAAAGCGAAAGTATTTATATATATATATATATATATATATATATATATATATATATATATATATATATACAGAGTGTTTCACACCAAGTCTGCCATACTTTGGGAAGGTGATTTATGGGTTGATATCGAGTAAAAAAGTTAATACAACATCAGTGCTATTTCCAACTGTTGCGGAGCTACGGACGTTTTAATGTGTACGGAAATAATAAACGGGAATATTAATCTGATGTATTTATTGCTACATTTTATGAGATACACCTTATAAACGTTCAAAATGTCCGCCTCAGTTTTCAATGCACATTCCTCTCTCGTTTGTACTTTGGTCTTGTAGACCATCTCTTTCATAAGGCCCCATAAATAGAAATCTAACGGGGTTAGGTTCGGAGATCTCGGGGGCCACGATATTGGACCAGCACGACCAATCCAACGATTCCCATACCCCTGATTCAAGTAATCCGTAACATGACGACCAAAATGTGGTGACGTCCCATCGTGCTGAAAGAACATCCTGCGCTTTGTCTCCATCAAAAGCGGCAATTCGTTCGTCAGGAAGTTCAAATAATTATCAGCAGTTAATCGTTGTTCCAAAATGAACGGGCCAATTAACTGATCTCCAATTACACCACACCAAACATTCCCCGAGAATCGATGTTGAAAGTTTCCTTCAACGATACCGTGGGGATTATCGGTGGACCACAAGTGGGAATTTCGTCTATAGTTAATTCTATCCCGAATGAATTGTGCTTCATCACTAAGCAGTATGCGATTAAGAATTTGGCGATGCATAACCATCCACTGGCAAAACTGATCACGTTTATCGTAATCATCCGGTTGAAGAACTTGTACACTTTGCAAATGATAGGGATGCAAACCCTCATCATGTACGGTTCGCCATACACGCGATGCGGATTCACCAATTCGTCTAGAAATCCTTCGAACACTGGTAGTTGGGCTGCGTTGTACAAGGTCCAGTATGTGCTCCTCCTCCAACGGGCCGTCGTGCTACATGTTCTTGGTTGCGTGGGACAATTGTCCCTGTTTCCCTTAATCTCTGTTGTGTGTCACTAAACACTTGCCTGTTCGGTATTCGGCGGTTCGGGAAACGTCTTCGATATTCCTCAACTGCCGCTCTGCTGTTACCATCACAGAATCCATAAATTAAATAGATATCAGCTTATTCAGCGGGTGTGAACTGTTGATTCATTTTGATGGTTCACATTAGCGCGACACATTGTCTCGCACCACAGAGCAGAACCAACTGAAAGAAAAAACTGAAGATAAGTAGTGGTAACTTCGTTAGACGAAACTACACCAGTGCTGCCACCTATCGAATTACACACAAGTAGGGATTAGTTGTTTGCACATCTTAAAACGTCCGTAGCTCCGCAACGGTTGGAAATAGCACCTATGTTGTATTAACTTTTTTACTCGATATCACCACCCAAAGCACCACCCAAAGTATGGCAGACCGGTTGTGAAACACCCTAGATATATTATATATATATATATATATATATATATATATATATATATATATATATATATATATTATTATATTATATTCATCTCACTTTTTTCTTACTTCATGTCTTCAAACAATGTTTCAGGATCGACCTGTGGTCGACCCCTCTCCAGCATCCCGTCTCATTTCCCGGATTTGGTGGAGGAGAGAGTTGGTTTCTACTCTCCTTCTTCCCTCGTGGCTAGGTGGGCAGGGACTTTGCGCAAGAACCTGTCCCGCTGGTTCTTGAAATTATTCAATTTGGTGTGCTGAAGTGTCCTTCGTTTTTTCGACAACGCGTTAAAGGGTTTTGGGCTACGTATTCTGAGGGTATTTTCCATCTTCATTTTCTTAGCCCCTGTCCCACCCGCCGCAGCTGGAACAGTACAGAATCCACGTCTTCTCTTATTCCAGTGCGTTTTTATTTCACCTCTAAAGTTTGAGAGTATTTTCCAGATGTATATTATTGTGTATTACTCGCTTATTCTTTCAAGAAGGAAAGTTTCAGAGTTGTAGTCGAGACCACTAGTCTCCATCTTTCATTTCCTCTATCTTAGTCGTAAAAGTCCTTTGTATGGCGTCTGTCTGCGAAGTCTAGTTTTCGTATGGGTTTGTGAGTACTGCGATAATATTATCTATCTATCTATCTATCTATCTATCTATATATTCAGCGAAAATGGCCATAAACCGGAACAGCGCTCAGGCCAACTAATCCCGCTCATTGTTCTAATTCTTTTATATTGCACATTATATATAACTATTGTATATTATTACTAGCAACAATGCTTCATGATTTATTTGTTGTTTGTTGTTTGTTTGATTATCTTCTCTTCCATGTCTCAAATGAAACCTTCTAAGTAATGGACAAAGGCTGGCATTATATTATCCCTAAATAAAAAAAATATATGAAAAATAACTCTCATGTAGTTTTTTATTTAAATGTTCGTTTCTCATTTATATATATATATATATATATATATATATATATATGCACAACAAAGGCAATAAAATTGTAGTTAAAAAGTTTTATGACTGTTGGAACATCTTTCCTCTCTTTTTTACGTTCAAACTCCGATTTAAGAAGAAAATTAAAACTTAATAAGAAAAAGAAAAGGATATAAAGGCTTAATAGTCATAGACAGAGCACTCGCCAATCGTCGCATTAATAGAGCGGTCGAGGTGTACGACGAAGCGAAAAGTGCGATGATGCGGAGGTCCATTATAATACAGAATACTGTATAGTGTACTTTCCTTAAGATTTGACATATACATTAATTAAGATGTACATAACTGTGGACGAGATTGTATGTAATGCAAGCTTAGTAAAAAGTGGTTTGGCTTATCTTTACTACTGAAAGAACATTGCCTTGTAAAGTTACGCCAAGCCGTTATCGTACTCCAGACGTGCGATGAGCATCCAAAATCTCTCAAAAAGGCGGGAAAATACGAATGCGATGATAAGATGATGCTGAGGTTATGTACGATGATTTTAAGATTATATATAGAAGAGGTTAATGCGAAGAAGCGGATGTGCGACGATTCGTGAGTTATATATATATATATATATATATATATATATATATATATATATATATATACACTAGGGTGTTTCATAAATTAAAAGTTTGGAAAAATTTTAATCCACATGGATCCCCTTGTTCCATTTGCTGAGGAGACTGATAAACCGAAGTATTAATTCAATAGTTTAAAGTTTACGGGTCCCCAGTTTGATGCTCTGGCAGATCATAAACGGAAAAAATTAAACAAAAATCTGTCAATGAATTTTTATTCAACAAACGAGTACCATTTCACTACACATTTTCACAAAGATACAAAAAACATAACCACTTCTTGCGAATCATTTGTCCATGAAATCCTTCTTGGTTTTATTCGGGTATTTCGCCCTATGCTGCATCACAGTTTTGAGCAAATACTGCTTCTGCTCTTCGTTCTTCGTCAGAAAACAGTTGAACTCTTTGGTGAGCGCGATGGCTCTTTCGGCCCGATCGTTGACGACAGAGATTTTGTTAACAGTTGCCGCTGCTTGCTTGAAGCCCTCTACTTCAGTTCACTCGGCAACTGGCTTTTTCAAGAATTCTGTGTCCAAGTCGAATGCATGGAAGAAAGCCATCGTCTTTCCTGTCACGAACTCCGCCAGGTGTTTCGAGGCAAGATTCCTGACGTTCTTCCCTTGGGGTCGCTTGAGTTCCTTTTTCGATGCGGGCTTACCCAAACTGACGACCATCTGAGCCTTTTCTTCATCTGCCACATCTGCGTCGAAGAACGCCATGGCAATAAGAGTCTCAGAGATGTACCATAGGTGTCGAGACATGGCTTCTTGCGCAGCGTTAACATACGACTATCCCGACATGGCAAAGGCTTCCGCGTCACGCAGAAATTCCAGATCAACTGCGGCAGCCTTGCTTGAGGTTGCAGCACGAGTCCAACCTCGGATGTAGACGAGGGACACGAAGAGACCTACGGCTGTCAGAGCTTCCAACTCGTGACTCGACATTTTGAACTGCTTCTTCAGTAGAATTACTTTCAAGGAGTAGATGGCTATCGCCATCCATCGAGCGTGATGGTAAGCGCCAGGGGCTCTGAGAGGGAAATCCACCACTTTTGCTTCTCCCAGGAAGATGAGAACCAACTGTAGCAGTTCCTTGTAGTCATCGCGCTGATGCGACGTGCTCACCATCCCTCTCACCAGCAGGACTGACTTCTCCCTCAGTTCCCTCATAGAGTCATTGACTTGAGCAAAATCGTACGGCCGCACGTCCAACCGGTCGATGAACTTCCATTGTGCCTGAAACCTCTTGAAAACGGGTATATCGGGGCCACTTGAAGGGCCGTATGCACGCTTGAAGACGGAGCTGAGGATGACTTCATAGATGTGATGCCGACAGGGGAAGTACATGAGTTCTCTGCCAAGACCTTTCTCAATCAGGACGCAGGCTCCGATATGAATCCCGGTGTTCGACGCTGTCGTGTCGAAAGACAGTCCCCGCACGCGCTCTTCCATCCTGTGTTCCTTGACCAAATCCAAGCAAACTCGCGCTATCTTCTCGCCGGTTCCGGACGTCACCTTAGGAACGCCGAGCAACTTCTCCTTGCCGTCGCCAGAGACGAGGACGGCGATCCGGTCAACGCTCTCCTTCCATTGCTCATTGTCAGGTAGGAGCTTACCGTCCCAATGCACGACAAGAGGCTGACCAGGACAAACTTCGTCGGATTGATAACTTTCAGCAGCCACCTTCCTGAGAGCCTTGCGTGTGCGGTACATGGTACTGGCAGAAATGGACAGTTCATCCAAGTCAAAACCTAGTGATTTAGCAGCTGCAGCGTACGACATAGCTGAATCGCGGTACGAAATATTCAGCCGATCGTAGGTAGTCGTCACATCCTGTGAGATCAGATTCCTGCGTCGCTTCCTGGTATTTCCCTTGGAGGAGGATGGAAAAACTTCCACGGTTGGGTCAACGACATCTGAGTCAGTCTCTGACGAAGTTGAAATCACTAAAGCCCCCGTATCTTCTGCAGCTCCTTGTTCCTTCCTGGCCTTCTCCTGTTGTTCCTTAATCTTGTCCAGCCTCTTCCTTTTCCTAATCTCCTTATAGTGAAGCTTCATGTCAACAGGGCCCATGCTGCAGGAATTTGGATCTTCACGCTGCATGTCGAGAAAGTGGATGTCCTCCTGATTCTTCATCATTTCCTTAGCCTGTGAATGAGCAATGTCCATGATCTCCTTCGCTATTGCCTCCTTGAACATCGCCTCCTTCACTCGGAAGGACTCTGCTTTATGTGACTTGTGCTTCACAAGCCGGTCGTATTCCTTGAGAAGGGATTCCATCTTCCTCAAGGCCGATTCTCGACGCATCATGGGGATTCTCGCTCTCTCCCAAAATATGAGACAGGCATCCAGGCACAGGTTCAGGCATTTAGTACGTCCAAATTTTTGCTCCTTTTGGTGGTAAAAGTACTTTTTGAGTACTTGCAACTGAGTTGGAAGGCCACTTGATGTGATGTTCGCATCCGTCTGGCCAATAAGAAACACTTCTGTTTTCGCTCTGGTAGACACCTGGAAAAGAAAACAAACTAAATAATTCCACAGAAATAATTTCACATCGTAATTAATTTCATTAATTAAATAAAGAAAAGCAGTAACTGGGACTCGAACCAGTGTCATAGCCGTTTGGCGGCATCGCTCAAGTCGGCGTACACAGCACGCTATCCACTACACCATCTAGGGAGTGGATAGCGTGCTGTGTACGCCGACTTGAGCGATGCCGCCAAACGGCTATGACACTGGTTCGAGTCCCAGTTACTGCTTTTCTTTATTTATAAAACTGATACGTGTACACTACGTTCTCTTTGACAATTCGTTAATTAAATAAATTTCAATACCGCAGTAAAATTACATTAATTAGTATCATAAATAATTACCAGCTTAGTTGTCCAATATGCAACAGACTAATTAATTTCATGTAATATTAATAATAAATATCACTACCACAGTAAAATGACAGAAATTAAATAATAATAAATTTCAATACCACAGTAAAATGAGATAATTAGTAGCATATATAATTACCTCCATAGTTGTCCAATAGACTATACAACACGAACCGCTCAAGTGACGAAGAAAACCGTCTTCACTGCAGGCAGGCGAGAAATGAACTGACAAAAAGTCGTCAAAGTTGGGGACCTCTAAATGCAGCGCGATCTGGTTCAAACTTGCACAAACGTGTTTTCTTGTTCTTTAGAATACGGAGAAACGTGTGGATTAAAACTCCAAGCTCATTTTTATTTTACCCTTTGGTTAATTTTTGGTTAGCTTCCGCCCGAATTGTTCATTCTGACGAAGGTCAAGCTTTTCACTCCACCTTAGACCTACAGTTTAACGTTGAATCCGAACCATGCCCCACCAGCAGCCCAGCGTCTTAACCACTAGGCCACCCAGGGTACCCATTTATCTACCAACCACTTTCTTTTATTGTGTGGAAGGATGAACAGCTGGGTTTTGCTGCGCGCCGGCTGCCGTCAGCAGGTCTCGATCCCGGGACCGATGGATTTGTGGTCAGCAACGCTAACCACTACACCACCGAGGCGGTATATATATATATATATATATATATATATATATATATATCACTTTGGTTTTGCTTCCGCCCGAATTATTCATTCTGACGAAGGTCAAACTTGTTACTCCACTTTAGATCTACAGCTTAACGTGCAATCCGAAACACGACCCACTACGGCTCGTCAGAAATTACAAAGTCTTCGTTCGGACTCAACCTCACGACCTTTCAATCAGCAACCCAACGTCTTAACCACTAGGTTACCGAAGGTACCCATTTATCTACCAATCAATTTTATTGTATGGAAGGATGAACAACTGGGTTTGCTACGCACCGCCTGCCATCACCAGGAATCGATAACTGGACCGGTAGATTCTTAGTCAGCGATGTTGACCATTACACCACTGAGGTACATATATATATGTATATATGTACTTCTTTAACTTTGGATTAAGTACCAGATTGAAAGGAAAAGTTTGTACTGTATATATAACTTCTTCCAGCGCCTGTAGCTTACTGGATAGTAACAGTGTTTGCCTATGAGTAAACTGAAGAGATCGAAGTCGGGGAGACGACTCCCGATAGTGCTGGAAAAATAAAACCTAAAGCTTAATGGTCAAATTGAATAAAATAAATAGTCCAATTTCACAATTATTTATTTTGCGTTAAAATTATTTTAACAACAAAAATTGTAAATTTGTATTTATTTTATTAATAAACGTAATTCAGTTCAATTCAATTCAATTTAATTCAATCCGAGAGTTCGCGTAATGGACCGCATTAGTTAGCCTGAGCGCTGTGCCACTTTCTGGCCCTTCTCAATGATTATTATGTACAGCATTTACTTAATGTATAGTCCTGAAAATTCAATTACATGCAAGGATTTTGTAGCACGCAGCATCATTGTGCTGCTTTTAGAAGATTACTCAAGAGACTTTTGTGTAAGTAGATAGGTCAACACTACTAGTGAAAAGGATATTTTATTATCATGTTCATTGTGAGACGTTATTTAATATTCTTTTTGTGTTTCATTTGTTTGGTTGTGAGGTACTGCATTAAAATCCATCAAGGTAGCCTTTATGAAAATTGTAAGGATGACCTGTATCTTTCTCTTGATGATTCATGCATGAATATCAGGGCGCACGCCATTTTTGCGCTGTTTATAAAGACTATCTTAATGGATTTTATGCTTTCACTGCTCGATTCGCAAATCACATTCATATATCCTCAAGCTTTCTCTACACAAACTGGCTCAGAAAAGCAGCATATTCATATAATATAATTCAACCTATTCATACATATTCTGTTCAATACGTAACTGTAAAGTAATTGTAACATTATTTATTATTTACTGTAAGAGGATACTCATACTGTACAAATAGAGTTAACTGTATAATACTATTTGCGTACCTTTTAAAAATTACTCTCTGCATGCAGAAGTCTGTGTGTGTGTATATATATATATATATATATATATATATATATATATGCACCTCGGTGGTGTAGTGGTTAGCATTGCTGACTATGAATCCACCGGGCCCGGAATCGAGACCCAGTGACGGCAGGCGGCGCGCAGCAAAACCCAGCTGTTCATTCTTCCACACAATAACAATTGATTGGTAGATAAATGGGTACCCTGGGTAGCCCAATGGTTAAGACACTGGGCTACTTACTGATCGGGAGGTCGTGAGATCGATTCCGGGCGAGGACTTTCTAATTTTTGACTGCCCGTGGTGGGGCGTGGTTCGGATTCCACGTTAAACTGTAGGTCTAAGCTGAAGTAACAAGATTGACCTTCGTCAAAATGAACAGTTCCGGCGGAAGCAAAACCAAGGTTAATCAAGGTGTGTGTGTGTGTAATGTATAGTATATATATATATATATATATATATATATATATATATATATATATATATATATTTTAATATCTGAATATATTCATTTTCTGAATAATTAAAAGGCTATGACAAGCTAACCTTTAATACTATTATTACTTGTCAATAGCAAGCAACTATTATCTGTGAACCCCTCAAGTACGGACCACCACATGTCAGGCAACCAAATCACGTGAAAATAACAATACACGTCATCATTATAATGGGGTAAAACAGTTAAAATTACTGTATATTAACATGCAGCCGATAACGTTAACTAAATTGAAAATTGTGAAGTTTGTTCATGGGTTTGGCTTTTAAAACCGGAGAAAAATAAGTTAAAATTTTTCGAAGCGGACTAAACTACCAACAAATTTTACACACTTTAAACCTGCAAGGTATTTTATGTCAAACATTATAGACTTTAATTACGATAGTGAAGCTTGGTATCAAGCACCCGAACAAAATGGACTGTGAATTTCAATGCCCGACTGAAACATGGCAGTAAATATTTTTTTCCGGTCGGAAATTCCTGGTTCAGAGCTTCCTGGTCCTTTTCTTTGAAAAAGATTTAATACTGCGAATCGAATGAACTGAGACGTACCTTGTCACTGGGACGTCACATACCTTTTTTTTTGTCTATACCCCTCTCTCCAGATGACCACTACTTTCCGACCGAGACAAACGCACAATTCTCAGCATTAATTAATATTTAAAATAACAAAACTCGTTTAGTTGAGTACTTTTTGTTTGAATCAAGAAATCAGTGGTTAAAATATAATAACTGCATTATTTAGAGTTACCATATGCATTTTGTTGGCTTCATTTCGTGATAACAGAAAAAAAAAGCGTCCTTAAAACAACAAACCACATTTAGTTCACCACTTTTTGTTTGGATCAAATAAAGCAGGGGTCACCAACCTGGGCGGTAGCGCCCACTAATGGGCTCACATTAAAGGTAATTAAACATTTATTTCATTATTTATTTTATCGATTATGTTGATTTATTCTTTTTGATCTGAGGTGGGCGATAAGCTTTTTTAATTTTCAAAAAATCGTAAAAGTGGGCGGTGAACAAAAAAAAGGTTGGTGACCCCTGAAATAAAGTAATAATTAAAATATAATAATTGTTTCAATTAGCGTTACCATATTAAATTTTTTGGCTTCATTTTGCTATTGTAGATTTTTGTGAATGCTAAACAATTATAAATATATTCATGCATGCACCTGTCCAGAGAGGGTTATTATTAGTTAATTTAGTTTCAAACAAGTGTATTTTTATTTTTTTTAAATAAAAAGTTTTTATATGCAAATACAACATTTTCTACCAAATTTTTACACAAAATTGTAACGTAGATGAAAACAATAAATGCCCAATTTGTTAAACGCATCCGTAACTCAGAATAACGTAACGAGAGGAAAATTTTGTACGTTGCGTGAAGGATCTCAGGAAGAATAGTTCGAATCAAGTGAGGGTAATAATAATGATTGGGTTTGTTTAACCTCCTTCACAACATCGAAGGTCATATGACGGAGGGGACCTAAAGCTTTACGTGGGATCCAAACTACGGGTCGCTACATACTCTGGGCGCAGCGGAGGGTCTCCCATCCAACTTCCATCCGACCCAATGTCGCTTAACTTCGCTGATCAACGGGAAGCGGTGTTACGACATTGGCTACGACGAGCCCTCAAGTGAGGGTAAAAAATTATTTAATTCTGTATGTTTAATGCACATCACATAATACAGTATATAATAGTAAAGCTAGAATTTAATAAAAAATTATAATATAAAAAAAAAACGAGGAAATTTGGTTAAGCATTTTGGTAATTTCAAAGTAAGCGCAGTTTACGTTTATTTTAAATTATTGTTTAAAACAAACATACGTAGATTTTGTTCGATCAACTAAATGTTTGTTTACTTCTGCAAATTATCAACAACAAAATTAATTTTGCAAAACGAAATGAAAATTTGGGTATCTGAAAATGGAACAAAAAATTTAGTTACACCACCATTATTTTTCTTTGTATTTATTTAGAGTAATTAAAAATATGTTTACAGTAAAATAACTTTAGACATACTGTATACTTAACACAAAAATCTGCAACCTGTTTCTAAACATGCTTTGTTAAAACTCATTAAAGAATACTAAATATAATTGTATTTGAAGTATGTTATAAGCGCCTTTCTTCTGGTTTTTTTTTATTTATTTAAATGAAATTCTAAATATGTGTGACCATTTATAGGAATTAATGTGTTATATATAACTGTATTATCGCTGAGTCTTAATAACAAAAGTGTAAGCTGCAGGCTTAAGACAACAATTAAGGCGGATAGAACCATAAAATGAAATTATTTTTGGATACCATTACAGAAGATAATTTCTGAGATCCACCCAATTTTCGCAAGCACGCTGATCTTGCTTATATCAGAACAATTTTTTTAATATTTTTTATATGGAAAGGTGGGTGTGTAATTTCTCCTTAAAAAATAATTTAAAGCAGGTTGATTAAGGCCTACATTATAATTAGTAATCTAATATTAAAAAGTACTCTAGGTTTGATATAACAAAGTTTAAAAAAGACAAGTAGGCCTACATTGTGTGAAATGAGAAATATATATTAAAGTCCGGTTACTAATAGATATGCCTCAGCTTGTTAAGAGCTTCCTGTACTTAACCCTTTCAGTACCAGTGGGACTCTAGTGTCCCACCGGAAATAATATATATATCGTACTAAAATGCAACTTTTTTACAAATGCTTCTACATTTTTATAGGGTTGGTTTAGTTGCCGGAAAAGGAACCGGAAATGTAATTTAAGTAAATAGTTACTAAAATATTTGGTTTTCAATAACAATAATCTTATTCTTTTTATTTAAAGAAAAATTATTTGGGAACCTAATGTCGGACGTGTTACTGTTCAGTTCAGTAACGTAGGATTTTACAGTATTTTTAAGCTATAGACCTATATATATATATATATATATATATATATATATATATATACATATACAGTATTGTTTCATAAATAGTTTTTTTAGTATAATTTTAATTTTCCTTCACTTCCAATCATGTTCCAGTATTATATCAATATTATATCAAACATGTTAACTCTTTAAACATGTTGAGGCTACGTCGTGGCTAATGTCGCAACACCGCTTTCCGTCGATCAGCGAAGTTAAGAGACTTTGGGTATAGAGAGTAGTTGGATCGGAGACCGTCCTCTCCGTTCAGACTGTGTATAGCGACCCGTGGTTCTGATTCCCGTAAAGTTGTAGGTCCCCTCCATCATATGATCTTAGATGTTGCGAAGGAAGGTAAACAACCCCATCATTACATTCTCCAAACATGTTCAGTAGTAATGAATCAAAAGTCGGTACACTTGTAACTTTGAACTTTTGAGTACAAAAAGTGAGTACAAACCATGTTTAGAATTGTCCTTTAAGTTTAAACACCATTTTTTTCGCCAAGGAACCAAGCCTCTCTCGCAGTGATGTAGGACTCGAGATCAGTCTCGAGACCTTTTTTCCTGGTCTCAGTCTCGGTCTCGGCCATGGTGATATTTCTCAAATGCAACGAACACTTATTTTGTTTTAAGTAAGCAGTTAATTGTTAAAAAATGTCAAAACTATGAATTTGTGAATAAATTATGAGTAAATTTTGCAATGCTACTTGATAACCTCTTTAGAATCTTTATTCCTGACTGTGAAATACAGAATTTAGGAATTAGGTATTAGACAATACTGAATACTTGCAAAAATTGCATATGGTCTTGTTTCGGTCTCGATACCTTTTGTCTGGCCTCGGTCTCGTTCTTGGGTGCTTAGGTCTCGGTCTCGGTCGCTTAGGTCTCGGTCGAAATCTTGGGTGCTTAGGTATCAGTCTCGGTCTCGGGTGCTTAGGTCTCAGTCTCGGTCTTGGGTGCTTAGGTCTCAGTCTCGGTCTCGGTCTCGATCTTGGCCACGGTGGTCTCGACTACATCACTGCTCTCTAGCTTCGTGAATAATTACATATCGATCAACTCATTCCTTTTTAATTCCCCATCGTAAATTGCTCACCATCATGTCAAATAGAAGAAGAAACAAGAAATTCATCCTCCAGTGGGGTTAACAAAAAGCGAAAAATGGACCCCTAAGACGAACAACCAGCAAGCCCCTGGACAGAAGGAAAAAACTCCCTCAGAAGGGATAACAGATCTAGAAACACCTTCGAGGTAACAGCATCGTCTTTACAGTATCATCACGAAGCAATGCAAACAGCTTCGAACTTGCTGATGAGCAAGAATTCTTCAACTCCCTGATCACAGAGGGAAAATCCATCGTTAAACTTCTAACGACGATCCTCGGTAGTGATACATTTAACGATATCTTCAGAAAAAAAGATGAAAAGATTTCCGACCGAAAACAAGAGGTTTTTGAATTAAAACAAAAACTGGATCATATAGAAATAAAACAAAATTACCAACATTCAAAGTTAAACCATCCCTTCTAAGAGAAACACATAAATACAATTTTTATTAATGGTTATTAGTATTCATTAATGCTCTTCTCGCAGAAGTCCAAGACGAAGATTAAAAAAGGATAGTAATTGGAGCTCTTCAGTCTCGGCTCAACTACTCCATCAACCAAGGTATCATCACGGAATCAACCAGGTTTGGGAAACCAAATCAAACCACGAGAAAGTACTTCAAGTTCCACATAAAAAGTGCTGACATAAAAACTTAAATAGTTTCTCAGTGTACACAAAGGAAACCTATTGTCTAAGTAAACGAATACCTCACAAAATTTAAGTAAAATTTATTATGAAAAGTTCTAAAAAAAAAAAAAAAAATCACCCAAATTACACCCACCCAAGTTATGTGTATAATGGATTTATTGATGTGAAAAAATTGCAAACTGGTCAAAGAAAATAGATTAATAACACTGGTCAACACTCATTTTATTGCCAATCATATTAGAGTGATTTTGGGGTAACTTTGTGGTGCTGATTCTGAATATGACATTGGTTTTGCTAGATTGGCTCTAATTTATGAAATAATTGGTACCCCATTGAAACACGTAAAAATGCAAAAAATTTAATGTTCAGGTGGAGCCTACTTACTGGTTGGGTGGCCGATGACTTATATACGGAGGGGGAATATTCTAGAATGATCGCGGAGTAAACACTAAGAATATTCGCGTGTCTCACCATCTAGAATATTCCGGTAGTTTCCCATATGCACGCGTTATGGTTACGTTTCCTATTAATTGAGGGTATTCATTATCTGAAGAACTAGAGCCAAATCGGAAAAACTACTTTCATTTTGGAATTCAGCAACCCCAAAATACTCTAAATTCGTACGAATTTCCTTGGCAACAAAACAAAAAAATGTTTTTGTTGACCTGTGTAATGAAACAGATGTAAACAACTACCTTCCGCGAGGTACAGGGTCAGCCCCCTATTTAACACTGGTAATTCTTACCTCGGAATCCAATAAAAATAATTCCCCTTAACTCATACAAATCAACATAGTTATACAAATATAACTATGAATAACCAATTATAATATAAATATTAAACTGCTATTATTATTGTTATTATTATGATTATTATTATTATTGTTATTATTATTATTCAGTTTGAATTACCATTGTTCGTTTGCGTCTTATTTTTATTGTTCTAATAATGATGCTATTAGTAAAAATAAATAAATTAATTAATAATAACATATGCCAGTACTATCTTAGGTAAAGAATTTTAATATTATTATTATATATTATTATTATCGTTTAATATATAACACCGAGATAACTTCATTAATACCTTAGAGTCTATTCCTCTCTATAAATATTTAAATTTCAAGGTAAAATCTCATACCGTTCACCCACCACATACATACATATATACATACATACATACATACATACATACACACTCGGGAAAACGTTCATAAAAACGCTCACACACACGCAAAAAATAAATTTATAAGCACGATAAAAGTTGTAAAGTTACTGGCCTCAAAACGGCCCTCCCATACGGTCTTCATTCAAAACTTATTTTAGGAGCCTCATTATTTTATATGGATCTCATTTATACTATTTTTCTCACACCTGATTAACATAGTAAAAATTTATGAAAACTGACACCCCTCAATTTGCCTAATAATGTGTTTTTTTTTTTTTTTTTTTTTTTGTTGTTGTTTTTTATACCATACTTTTTTAATTAAATTCTTGGTTTAAATTTTCCCCTTCAGTAATAAATTTATACGTACAACACTCGAAATTTCTTTACAAGAAATATATGAGGGAGGTCCATAAATTATGACCCCGCTCGAGTCGCGGTCTTCTAACCGACTTCCTTCACTGGAAATCTGAGAATTCTTACGGAGAATAATTTAAAATTAAAGAGTAAAAGGGAATAACGAAAGAAATAAATTAATAAGCAGATGTATTTCTCAACACAATCCTCCAGACGCTCTAAGTTCATGCACACTCTTGTGGACCAACGTGTACGAATTATATGTACAGAGTGATCCGTTTGGGTATGGATAAAGTAAAATTGATGTGAAATGGAAACAGTAACATTGTATAGTTTAATATTTGACAAACAATCCCCACAAAGATAGTAGATTGTGACAAACCTAATTAGTCTTCAACATGACCCCCCCTTCCAGACACGACAGAGGTCATAACGAGAGGCTAATTCTTACGACCACCTGCATGTAGTTTAGTGATAGATCCCGTTTCTTCAAATGTGCGGTACCAGTGCACTATGGAGTCGTATTTAGGAGCTTTTCGAACACCATACACACGGCGAAACTCACGCTGTACCGCTGTCACAATCTTAAACTTAGCAAACCAAATGACACACTTCGCACGTTGTTGTGCATTCACCGCCATCTTCGAAACTGGTATAAGTTTCATAAGTCTGACAGCAGATGGCGCTCGTACCTCTGGCAGCGGATGGCATAGCCTATTACAAACTCCCACATTTTATGACCACACGTGCAACAGATGAGCGCTGTATCACTTCTCGGTAGATTCTCACAGCGTTTTTATTTTATCCACACCCAAACGGATTACCCTGTCTAAGGCAAATCTAATTTTATTTCATCTATTTTTATTTTTATCTTTATCGTTAACACTATTCATCGCTTTATCTTGTCCCCATTCGTTTCACTTGTCTCTGGATACAAGCTTTACTTCTAAAATTCATATACGAATATATATATATATATATATATACACACACACCTCAGTGTAAGAAGTGTCCGCAAGTAAGCTTAATCTACAGGGTAATTACAAAGTCCTTGTGCAACTTTAAACTTTAGTAACTTTTGATATACATATGATAAAAACAAACTGTAAGTGGCATATGAAAGTATAATTTAACACAAAGTATAATTTAACGTTTTTAACACGCTCCATTATAAATTTCTCGGTCCCAACATAACCGTGATGTTTCTCCGAAAATGGATAAAATATGCCATATCTACAAATCAGGATATAAAATTTTCCCTTCAAACTACTGACCCATCTCCGTCCTTCCAACCGTAAGTAAACTATGCGAGAGAGTAATATATAATCATATAATAAAATTTATATTAAAACAAAATAATACACAAACAACAATTTGTCTTTCTACGAAATCACACTAACAACGACGCAATAACTATATGAAAAGAACTTTATAGCAGTCTGAACGACAAAAATAGATCGATAATTATAATCATTCTACTTGACCTAGCGAAAGCCTTTGACACAATACTTCATGACATACTCTTAAAAAACTCTAACATTACAGCTACAGGGAACTTCCCTCAAGATGGTCTCATTCATATTCGTTTAACAGGGCGCAATCTATAGCACAGGACTGTCTTATGTCACAGACAAGATCTATCTCTCACGAAATGCCTCAAGGAACATTCTGGCACCTATTCTGTTCCTCATTTATGTAAATGATTTTCACCGGTCATTAAATATTTCGTCCTGACACATCAATCATACTCTCTAACAAAGACTTATTACCACTCCAAACGGGCTACGTCATAGTCAATGTCGTAACACCGATTCCCGTTGATCAGCGAAGTTAAGCGACATTGGGTCTTGGTAGTAGTTGGATGGGAGACCGTCCTCCCTGTCCAGATTATGTAGCGACCCGTGGATCAGATTCCACGTAAAGCTGTAGGTCCCCTCCGTCATATGACCTTAGATGTTGCGAAGGAGGTTAAACAACCCCAATCATTATTAACAACTACCAACAATGAACTACAAAGAATATATGTATAGCTTAACGTCAACAAACTATCCTTAAATATAAAAACAATCCAGCGTATATGGTTATCGCAGAAAAAAGAAAACGTTTACACCCTCCTCTCCCTCTAACCTAAACATAAATTCAGTCCCTGTTCAACGAGTGCAATCGGCAAAACTTCTGGGAAATTACCCTCGATTTAAACTTTTCAAATTAGCCAAGGTCTCATTCATATTTACAAAACTAGGTGCAGCACTCCCAAAACAAGTTCTTAGACCCATATATTTCACCATAGTATACTCACACCTACAATACAGCATTATTGCTAACGGAAGCGCAAATCACTATTTTATACAACCACTGGTAGTAATGTAAAAAAAAATACTGAGGAAAATCTATAAATCGAACAAACATAATGAAAGTTCAGACGAAATGTTCCACGAGTTAAAAATTCTTAAATTAGTAGAAATCTACAAACTAAACATTACCTCATATACAGGATGTCCCAGAAGTCTGAACTCATAGGGAATATACACCTTATATTTTTAAAGTGAAACAAACATTTCTAATGTCAGTTTCACATATTTCAGGAAAGAAAATACCCTGATGGCTCAGTATACCAATAAAGAGAAGGTGGAACTGGTATTACTACACGTTTGCAGGAAAAGCCAGAGGGAGGCATGTCAGTTATTTCACGAACATGCCTCCCTCTGGCTTTTTCCGGAAACATGTAGCAATACCAGTTCCACCCTCTCTTGATTGGTATACTGAGCCATCAGGGTATTTTCTTTCCTGAAATATGTAAAACTGACATTAGAAATGTGTTTGTTTCACTTTAAAAATATAATGTTTATTTTCCCTATGAGTCCAGACTTCTGGGACACCCTGTACAGTATGTATCAAATCTTTTATAATGCTGCACCAGAAATCATCCAAATAAAATATTAGCTTCACAAACTCAACACCGCTTTAACACAAAACAATCAAATAAGTACATCAGGAAACCAAATTATACTCTAGATTGTGGGCCTAGATCCTTGTGCTTCATAGGACCAGACCTCTGGAACACCCTCGATCAGGAGATAGAGCAATCTAGACCGTTAAAAGTCTTCCAGAGAAAACTGAAAGACAAATCAAATGATACACACCATAACACAGTATCCCCTTTCTTAGTTCCATAATAATAAATTAATCTACGAGAAGATAAAAGTAAACACAGTATGCGTAATTTCAAGATAGTTTAAGTTTGTCAAGACACTAAATTAACAAATAAATAAAAAAATGCGTAAACTTGGGTAAATATTTATACGTATATATAAATTTATGTCTGAAAGTTACAACAGACAATATCTACCATATTCTTCATCTTTCTTTGTTCATATATCTTTAAAATTAATGTAAATTACCTCATTTCTCTGCATTATCTAGTAAGACTTCTCAAATAACCCCATTCTTCCAATAAATCATAAAATTTGCGTGTAAATGGCAGTTTTATACTACGTATGTATAGGAAGGCATTAACCGTCTCATTTACATGCAAGTATATAGTTGTGCATATACATATATATATATGTGTGTGTGTGTGTGTGTACAGAGAGGGAGGCCACCAGCTTGACCTTCTTGTGAAAAGAAACCGATGCACAGAACAACTGCAAAGTTGCAAGTTATATATATGCGCCCGGTGGTGTAGTGATTGCGAATCCACCGGCCCCGGGTTCGATTTCCGGCGAATGCGGTCGACGCGCAGTTTACCCAGCTGTTCATCCTTTCACAAAAAATAGGTAAATAAATGGGTACCCTAGGTGGCCTAGTGGTTAAGACGCTGGGCTGCTGATCGGGAGGTCGTGAGATTGAGTCCCGACAAGGACTTTGTAATTCCTGACCACCCCTGGTCATATATTATTATTATTCTGATTCCACGATTAGCTGCAGGTCCAAGGTGGAGCAACATGTTCGTCAGAATGAACAATTCGGGCGTAAGCAAAGCCAAGGTGTATATATATATATATATATATATATGTGTATATATATACTAGAAAGGTCGCTGCTCCTTGCGCAGCAAAAGCCCCGAAGCACAAGATAGGCGGGACTGCATGGGGCGATTGTGTTACTAAAACCTTCCCGGTTCTCCTTTAATTTGTATACTAAATTTGGTACAGATTGCCGTAGACGTTTAGGCGTTCTGTTCGTTTATACACGCCTAAACGGCTAGTGTATACCAAACTTAGTATACACATTGAAGGAGAACCAGGGAAGGCTTTAGTAACACACCAGCCCCTCCCAGGGGAGAGGCTGGGAAGGGACCCGTATATGCATGTTATACATATGTGTATGTATATATATTTTTTTTTGTATATATAAATACTCGTACAATAATATACTTCAAAATGTTCATTTTATCTTCCAGTTTTATCCTTCCTTTCAACCTCCTTTCTTTGCTTTGCTTTAAAACTTTTACTTGTCTTTAAATTTTCTTACTTCTTTTAACCTTTCTTCTTAAACAAACAGCCTCGGAGGGACCAGCCGGTCTGTTGCTATTTGGTGTCCTTTGTATTCTTTTGTATTATTATTATTATTATTATTATTATTATTATCGTACTGTGTTGTGTATGTTTAGGAAAGCATTAACTGTATTGTCATATGTATACGTATGTATATATATTATTTTTGTTACACCTAATATCTGTCTTGTTTACATACATGTATACATAGAACAGTAAAATTAAAACTGAAAATTTAAATTATTATTCAACAGCAATATAGTACAAAGATCAGCAGAAACGTCAGCGATGTAAAAGAGTGGAGGCTTTGCAGAGGAACACGAACAAAATATACAAATGGTCAGAAGACAACATGACATTTAACACCGAGAAATTTCAGTTCTTGATATATGGAAGAAATGAGGAACTTAAACAGACAGCATATTATGCTCCAGATAGACAAGAAATTCAGAGAAGCACGAAAGCGATCGATGTGGGGGTCATAATAACCGATGATGTGAAATTCGAGACACAAAATCAGATAGCGCTAAACAAAGCAAAAAGAGTCGCGGGACAGGTACTAAGAACGTTCGAAAGAAGCGACAAAACAGTAATGATTCCCCTGCTGAAAACACTGATCATGCCAAAACTTGAATACTGCTCAGTCTTGACGTCCCCATATAAAAAGGAAGAAACTAATAAACTAGAAGAAACTTAGAAACATTTCACAGCTATGATGGCTGCAAAGAACTGAACTTCTGGGAAAGACTACGTACACAAAATCTGTCCTCCCAGGAAAGAAGAAGAGAGAGGTACACCATAATCTACATATTAAAAATGATCGAAAAACTGGTACCAGTCCTCAAACTAAATCCAATTACCACCCAAACAACGCTGGAAAATAGAAAAGGCAGAATGTGTAGTGTTCCCACACTGAAGGTCCGACAAGGGGCCTCTTCAACAATGAAGGAAAATAGCTTGGTTGTCAGGGAGCCAAGACTTTTTAACGGGCTTCCAAAGGACCTCAGAAACGTTACAGGGGTCAAAGTTGAAGTCTTCAAAAGAAGACTAGAAGCCTGGCTCAGGACGGTACAAGATGAGCTGGGTGTACCTGGCTATGTGCGCTGGGGAGCGCAAGAAAACAACTCGCTCCTCCATCAAGTCAGGCCTAGAGGCAGAGCCACCAGCTTGAACTTCATGTGAAGAGAGACCAACGCATGGAACTGCAACGAGGTTAACGAGGTTATTATTGTTATTATTATTATTATTATTATTATCATTATTATTAATATTATTATTATTATTGTTGTTATTATTATCATTATTATTATTATTAATATCATTATTATTATTATTATTATTAGAGTTTAGGAAATTGTTGCATGTTCAAGCTCATCTATTTTTCATTTGATAATCGACAGTACAAAATCCCATGTTTTGCTGTACATGCCAATTAAAATCTAAGTTCTTACACACTGTCGTCCAATATCAAGTGAAAAATAAATCAACTTAGTTTGTACAACACTTTTCTAACCTAAAAAATGTATAGAAATAAAATTTAAAAATCACCGAGTAAATTTACTGTATTTCACAAAAATGTCGGGGTGATTGCAGTTTGCAGTTTTTTTTTTTTTTTTTTGCAACATTGTAAAAAGTAGCTAAGCGTATAGTTCGCATGAAGGTATTACTTGTAGTAAATAATTACTACCTGTACGTAATACAACTAAATTTCTTCAGCACAAAATTGAAATTTAGTTAGAATGTTAATTATTATTTATGAGTTGATCTAGGAGTATTCTATGTTATTAATATTTAATGTAATATTGTATAACGAATGTAAAGTTGCACTTCAAAATTCTATAAAGATTTCTTGTTTCGAAACCACAAATTCCAGTGAATGAGACAGCTTGGAAAGTTGTAGGAGATTGAGTGGTATTTTGGTTTCCACTCTTTCTTGTCAAACTTTCTGTTTCATTTATGATTTTCCAGGGGTGGGTGAGTTTCTCTCTCTCTTCAAACTTCGACGCCATTTTAGAAGATTTGCCTTCCTCCTCTTGGAGTTACTTTAGTAGACACCGAGGTCTGCAGCCTCGTATCTACAAGATGAGCGTGCTTTCATCTTGTGGAACCTGACCGGACACACTTGGTTGAGCACAACCATCTTTCCTCTCTTCATCCATCCAAGTTTTTATTCTTCACTTTCTCTTCCCAGTCTGCCTTCTTCTCTTTTCGCGTTTCTCTTCGCTCTCGACTCTACTTCGTACACGTAAGAACTGTCGGACCTACCCAACAGCATTTGTCTCTTCTCTATCTATGATGTCCAAGATGGGTCAGTTCCACCAAGGCATTGGTTATTCTTAATAAACACAGAACATGGTAGCATTGACCTTAAAGATAACATCTAAGCACAAGCTAATTACCTGTGAAAAGTATACTGTTCCCATGCGTTGGTCATCTATGATGGACACAAAGCCTGTTGGCTTCGTATGAAAGATACAGGATAGTCTTTTGAGAAGCTCAGATTCTCGCAAGTGTACGATTGCTCAAAGGAATACGTGGTCGAGACCTTAAATTTGCCTTTCTTCCGTCACTTGCAGGTCACTTTTAACGTAATCAGTTTGGGCCTTCATAGATTTTCTTCGCCTTGTTCATGTAATTAACTCGGAATATAGCAACTTCTGAAAATGGTTCTGGACTCATTCTGATTATTTAATTATTATCCATTATTTGCTTTCTAATTACTCATTCTTTAATGTTATTCCACTCTTTTTTTATTCTTTATTTATCATTTACCATTTATTATTAATTCATATTTACCTGGAATTAATTCACCTAGATGGAAATGTAATGTTAATCTCGGTCAGCCATGCTTAGAATAAAATTGTCTCCTACCAACTTCACCATCTTTGAGTTTATATCAGTAAACCTCATTTTAATATTTATTTTATATATTTCGTAACTAACGATCGTCTCAAAGCTCATTAAAAGAACTTGTACACATTTCATTGAAGGGAAATTTCATCGAGTATCCAGCTACCTAACTTACTGTAACATACGGTAACTTAATCTAATCTAATTAATATAACCCTAAAGTAAACTTGTCAAATGTCAACTTTTTTGTTTGTTAGCTCATAGAAAAAAATTTATGCGAGTATAGGACCAGTGAATTATTCAAAATTTTACATTAGTGGCAGCACCAGTTCACATTAAAAACCTTAACACTGTATAATGTATATACACTGGCAGTCAAAATTGTGGAAACATTTTTAAAATTCTGATTATGTAATAATATCATAATAGAATTCTTTTCATTGTTTTTATAAGTTACAGTAAGTAAAGTATATATATATATATATATATATGTAAAGAACGACGCTTGTGTAGAAGAGCGTTCCGCACAAGATGCGGAGGGAGAACGAGCAAATGAAAAATGAGGTACCTCCCAGGAATCGAACACAAGCGTCGTTCTTTACATTAATTATGCTGTGTGTTGTTTGCAGTTAAAATGTATATATGTACGGCATGAGAAGGTGCCCCCTCAGGACATTTGAGTCCGCTCGTATGTAGGAGAATTACGAGTACTGACTAATCGGGGTCCTTGGTGCAGTGGTTACCATATCCGACCGGCAATTGGATGATCCCAGGTTCGATTCCTCGGAAGTACCTCATTTTTCATTTGCTCGTTCTCCCTCCTCATCTTGTGCGGAACGCTCTTCTACACAAGCGTCGTTCTTTACATTAATTATACTGTATGTTGTTTGCAGTTTATATATATATATATATATATATATATATATATATATATATATATATATATATATATATATTTAATGGTAACTTCACGTTTTGATTAAAGTAATTTTCTCTGTTCACAGAAATACTGATATTATTGGTTACAATATTCTTCTGTTATTTGTATTCATTTATTTCTATCCCACTTTTCTTCAGAAATGCAATTTGACTCATAAAACCTGCACCTGAACATTGTTTGGTAACAATGTGCCCTTCTCTTACAAGTATCTCTCTATAATGACTCCCACGAAGGAAATATCATGCGAAAATAGAGTCAAGGTTGATTAATATCCTCTTGGTGAAGAACTACAGAGACAAATAGCCAATAAAGTGGGAGTTTCATTGTCTACGGTGAGCAAAACCCTCTCTCGTCATTCTCAAACTGGGAATATAATGAATAAAGTAGGCCGACAGCGAAAAAGGAAGACCTCGGAAAAAGAAGACAAATACATGATTTTATTGAGCAAATGTAAAAGAAAGAATACTAGCGTTCGAATAGCTGCTGAAGTCAATGCATCACGCAACAGCAGCACTTCTCATTTAATAGTGAAGAGACGTCCGAGGGATGTTGGTTTAATGGGTCAGGTTGCTACCAGAAAGCCTCTTTTGCGACGAAAAAAATAGAGCCCAACGTTTGAAATTGGTTTAAAATCACAACGAATGGTCACTCCAAGACTGGCAAGAGCGGCTTTCTGGTAGCAACCCGACCCATTAAACCAACCTCCCTCGGACGTTTACTCACTGTTGTAGAAATGCTGCCGTTGAGTGACACATTCACTTCTGCAGGTATTCAAACGCTAGTATGCTTTCTGTTGCATTTTCTCAAAAAAATCATGTATTTGTCTTCTTTATCCGAGGTTTTCCTTTTTCGCTGTTGGCCTAATTTGTTCATTACATTCCCAGTTTGAAAATGACGAGAGAGGGTTTTGCTCACTGTGGACAATGAAACTCCCACTTTATTGGCTATTTGTCTCTGTAGCTCTTCATCAAGAACGCGCGTAGGCGCGTAGGCAACTGGCATAAGTGAAAAAGAGTGTGTGATAATTCACAGATGTATTGCGGTAATTCTTTTTGTGATGTAACATTTTTGGTACCTCTGAACATTACAAAATTTATATAAAAAATCTAGAAATATTTTCGTTCTAATAAAAGATATGTTATACCGTGATTAGGTTATGTTAGGCTAGTTAAGGTTTGGTTTGGTTAGACTAGGTTTGAGAGTATCTTGCTATTTAATGACTTAACAGAAATCACCCTTCGAGCCCTCAATTGCGCCCTTCCTACTACGCCCTTCTCGGTTAGATATCACTAAGGTTAGGTTAGGTTAAATTAACTTTGGTTAATAAGTTTTTTAGATATATGGATTTATAAAAAGGTCGATACCACGCTTATGCGGAGATGTACACACACACACACACACACGTGTGTGTGTGTGTGTGTGTGTGGTGTGTTTTCTTCGCTACCTTACGAGACCACGACAATCTTTTGGACACAAAAAACTCATAGTAACACGAACACACGTGTAGCGACATTAGCAGTATCATCATGGTTTTCGTCTTAATTTTTACTGAAAATCATTAAGTGTCACGAAAGAAAGGATACAATGAAGGTTAGGTTAGGTTAGATCCTGTAAGGTTAGGTTAAATTAAATTACTTAGGGTTTATAGACTTGGTAAATGTCACCCTCTACAACTGGAACTGTAAAAATGCCGCGGTTTCGGAAGGTATATATATATATATATATATATATATATATATTATATGTGTGTATAGGGCTGACAAAAGTAAATAGACACCACGATGATTATCCTCAAGAATAAATGGCAAAACTCATTAATGGAATGCCAGAACGTGTGTCACCTTTGCAAAGGGGAAAGCAACACGATTCTAAATATATTGAGCCAATAATTTCTTTTTTTTTTTACTTTTATTATCAAATAAAAACTGGAAAAACCAAAGATGTCTATTTACTTTTGTTAACCCGCAAATACGTACTTAGAACCATTAAATTTTAGTATGTTAGTACTAAGTAATTTTATGGTTTGTATGCCATCTTTTAGCATTTTAGCTGAGAAATTGGATTTGCGGCGAATATTCCAGAAAAATCTTGCTAATCATAGGTTCAAGTTAATAATTAAAGCGATTTTAATTACGTAAGCCAATTGCAGGAGGTTCGGACAAGCTTCTCAAGAAAATCGATAAAACAGGAGATATCAAAAGAATACCAGGTAACGGTATTAAATTTGGCCACCAAACAGTTCTGATTTAAATCCTGTCGATTACGGCCTTTGGGAAAATTTGTCACAGAGAATTTATCGGGTCAAAGTAAGAAATGTCGCTCATTTACGACAGCTTCTTCTGAAAAAATGAGGTGAGCTACCACAAGAACAAATCAATAAAGCCATAGATGAGTTCCGTCCTAGACTGAAAAAGGTTGTAGAAGTTCGTGGTAAACATATCGAGCAGTTTTTTTAACATCAAGGTAGCACCATATGCGAGTACTTTGTAACTTTTTATCTGCAGATACAATGCAGTAGTAGTGTAAATGGAGAATTTTCAGTGGCATAAAGAAATGTTCAATAAATCCATAATTTTCATTAGTTTTCTTTGAAATCCGCTGACCTTATAGGAAATTTACTTAGTTGTGGGGTGTGAAAAAATAGTGAAATCTCACCATAACTTTGGATTTTGCGGCCAAAGTTCGAGGTCTCCTTTTTTCTTGCCGACCCTATATATATATATATATATATATATTATATATATATATATATATATATATATATATATATATATATATATATTATATACACAAACCTTTGGTTTGCTTCCGCCCGAATTGTTTATTCTGACAAAGGTCATGCTTTTCACCTACAATCCTACAGTTTAACGTGGAAACCGAACCACGCCCCAACAGCAGCGTCTTAACCACTAGGCCACTCAGGGTACCCATTTATCTACCAACCACTTTCTTTATTATGTGGAAGGATGAACAGCTGGGTTTTGGTGCGCGCCGGCTGCCGTCACCGGGTCTCGATCCTGGGGCCGATGGATTCGTAGCCAGTGACGCTAACCACTACACTACCATCGTTACTATATATATATATATATATATATATATATATATATATATATATATATACACGGTGAACCAAAAGTAGGTGGACAGTAGGTTGAATACGGTTTGTGTTATATATATTATAACTATGGTGTTCATTATAACTATGGTGTTCATTATAACTATGGTGTTTGTGTTATATTATATTAAATATTATAACTAAATTTATTTAAATTTTATTTTGTATTATAGTATACAAAAAATTAAATATGTATTCTCAAAATAAACGTTATCATTTACTGTCCACCTACATTTGGTTCACCCTATATAGTAACGATAGAAGAGTTCTTCGGGAAGCTTATCCTCAGCAGGATATAAAGACAAGAGACACGACTCTCAACATTTATTGGTCAAACGTTTCGGTCCGCTCCGGAGCCATCTTCACTGACTAAATGAACGAATATCAAAATTAGAAATTAGAGGAAAAAAATCAATAATAAAACTGAAGAAACCCAAGTAAAAAATTTTTTTTACTGAAATAATGTCAAACCTTATACAATAAGCAAACTATGTAGTTTAAAAAATGTTGATTATAAGTCAATAAAATAATAAAAAGTCAAACCCATTAGAAGTAAACACTAGAATAAACTAAAATTTAAAGGACCAATCTGAGTGGCAGGAGTTGCAAACGACAACTGGAGAAAAGGAAAAGGAGTATGAATCTAAACTGGTGAGTTAGTTGTTTTGAAAAAGATACTGGTTGGTTGGTTATTATAAAGTATGTAATTTTATCGAGGAAAGACTATCATTTAATCCTGGATTTAATTTTCCGATAAAGAGGGATTCTAAAATTTTGAGATCAAATGAATTAGAAGCAGACGACAAAATCGTAAAAGAGTCCTGGAGGCACGGGTGGTCATGGGTCTCTAAATGATGCCGAATAGCAGAGGATTCAGGAGTGGAAAGAGGGCGAGAAGTTCGATAAGATTCGGCATTTTCATTTTATGCCGTTGAGGTTGCAGTATATGTACACACGAGTTGGATTTTCTTGCATACGTATATAAGCATAAACGTTTAGAAACACACACACACACACACACACACACACACACGCACGCACACACGCACACACACACACACTATGTGTGTGTTTCTAAACGTTTATACTTATATACGTATGCAAGAAAATCCAACTCGTGTGTACATATACTGCAACCTCGTCGGCATAAAATGAAAATTTTATATTTGAGATATACATTAATGCTTGGTTTTCTTCAAAAATTCTTATTTCAGCTTGTAAAATGAATGCATTTCATAAATATTTTACCACAAGCTGAATTTTACAGGATCCTACATTTATATATTATTATTATTACGTTATATATAAATATATATATATATATATATATATATATATAATATATATTAGTTATTTGATAAATGAATACGTATAATAGGTAAAAGTACATAAATCATCCTAAAATTAAAAGAATTAAATAAAATAATATTAAAAAATATATAAAATTGAAACTAAAAACTAAAATAATGATATTAATTTATTTAATTCTATAATTAAAAGCCTTAATTCTTTACAAGATCCAAATCTGAAAACTCAAATTTTTCCCGTATAGTTTTCTAGGAGAAAGGCTCACTTCTATTTCCTGTTTGAAGAGAGCGAAAGTGCTCATCACAGCATAAAGCTCCTCTTAATCAGCTGTTTTACAAAAATTAATGATCATAATTACGTTTAATAATGGTGAAATGACAGAATAATTGAATTTTATATTTGGATAATTTTCGTTAATATATTCGTTAAAACATCCTTTCATTCTGGCGTTAATATATTTGTTTCCTGCCCGTATAAGGGTACAAAGACCTTCCTTTTAAAACCTCATTTATTCCTCAGTAATGTCTATGCGTTTCATATGGAAAGTTTATGATCAAGTTAAATTTACTTAACATTTTATTTACATTCATTCTTTATAACACTGACGAGCTGTTGAGGAAAAAACATGACGGTTCAATTCCTGTTATGTTAGTTTCAATTTGGTTAAGTTAGATTAGGTTACATTATGGTTAGTTAGGTTAGATTACATTATGGTTAGTTAGGTTTGGTTAGGGTACATTATGGTTAGTTAGGTTAGGTTAGGTTACATTATGGTTAGTTAGGTTAGTTTAGGGTACATTATGGTTAGTTAGGTTAGGGTAGGTTACATTATGGTAAGTTAGGTTAGGTTAAGTCAGGTCTGGTTAGGTTAGACATATTCATTTAAAATCTGAAATGTATGTATGGGTTGGTCACTCTCAGTTCAAATATTAGGCAAAATCTTTTCTATTTTCATTTAAAACTTCAAATAAATATTATCTACATAAAGTCGATCTTAATATATCGATATGCATTAAGGGCAAATGTCGACATTATGAAATTCGACACTGTTCATGTAATCCCTCTGACAGTATACTTCACCTCTCTAGTAGAAGTTATTTTGCCAAATACTTCCCCCAGGAATTGAAAGTCATTTGTCAAACCCACTGGAGGAATATTCCCTTCACGTTTTAGACGAACTCTTAGAAAAGTTGTATTCTGCTCCGGAAGAGAAATGATGTTACTTCATTTGAACATTTTTAATGAGAAAAACAGTTTTAATTAAAAGTTTAATGGTGCAAAGGAATAGCCCTTCCGCATATGCATTAAAACTTTATAGTGTGTGTGACGCCATGCGATTATATTTATTAATTAAATTGTCTAAAGACAAATTTTAAAAATAGGGTAACAACCTTGTCCCATATCCCAGAGCGTATGAGGGGTAAGGCCCCGAGACTGGGGTACCTTAGCCTGAGTGAATTAAATTGGAGTGGCCGGTTCGCCGCTTTGTCGTGACGTAAGGTACAGAATGACAACCGCCCAGCTCTAGGCAGCACTGGGTTTTGAACCCACGATTCAACGGAGCTTCATCACTGTCAGGCGGCACCCTAACCGATCGAGTCATGAGACGCTCAGATAAATTAAGTATGAGAATACTTACTCAAACTATAAAAATAAGTGTTTATATTAACAAATATCAAGAATCTTAGTTGAGCATCATTATAAATAAGAGAAAATTATTACTGTTTTTCAATATAAGATTCTTAATATTTGTCATTATCAACATTCATTGGATTACCTGAAGATCAGGGCCTCCAGCCTTCTTTAGTTAGCCTTATAAGACAACTAACGAAGGCTGGGGGCCCTGATCTTCAGGTGATCCCATTCATTTTTATAATTTCAGTAATTTTTCTTATTTTGTAAGATGAGAAATTAAATTTAAAATATTAAATTATTAAATCACTAATTTAAATTAAAAATTATCTCGTAAAAACGAAGTGTTCGAGGATTTAATTTAAGTACGTCACACAAAACATCCAATTTTACTTTCAGGCGCGAGTTTTAGAATTATTTGAAATGAACTAAAAGAGATTAAAAGTTGAAGTGAAACATAGATAAAAGTCATTAAATCTAACTCCACTGGTTTGCCACAACCACAGAGCACATAAAAAAATACTTGTTTGCAACCAACCAAAAAACTAACAACTAGTCCAAATTATTACATTCACCAGAAACACACGTACAGTATGGTGCGCATTTTCATGATGGAATTAACGATTTAGATTGTTTGTCAAAGATCCATGATGGTGGTTGTAACAAAGTACTACTGTCCATGCTAGTGCTGGGAGGGACAGAAACATATTTTCACTCCTCTCAGGCGAATGTTAAACTGATCCCTAGATCCACATTTACAGTATATACATTTGACATTTAATTTTAAACAAAATCATTACAATTAAATCAAAAACAACAATGCTTTATTGATAGATGTACAATTTTTTATGTTTTCCTTTTTACTACACAAGATATAAAAAGGCTGAATCATTGAACCAAGTGAGAAAAAAAAAGAACAAAAGAGTTTAACAACACTGTCAACTGAACCATGATACTTTTACGGCAGTTTTATATGCGAAAGAGCCAAATTTTTATTACAAACTTCGAAAAAATTGCCATTGGAATTCAAACATAAAGGAGATATGAAATTTTAATTTCAAACTGTAAACTTCATATCACAAGGAATGAAATTAACGACATCATAAGGCACTCCATTTCAATAAGAGTTTGAAAATGTACTTCTGTAAAATCGAAATGTAGTTTAACAACAAATGCGCTCGCGCGCTCGCGCACACACACACACACACACACACACACACACACACACATATGTGCATCTCTGCAAAAGCTAAGTACTGAAATTTTTAAATTCATACCGAGAATATCTTAAAAAACTAATTAACCAAACCTAATTTAATGTAACTTAACCCTCGTGCCTTCGAACCGAGAGGGACGAGATAAAGGTTTCGGACACAGTTGAGAGCTTGAAGGGTGGTTGAAGTGTTACCCTGCAAAAACAATTACCCAGCAACATCTGTGAATTATCACGCACTTAACTTCACTTATGCCCAGTTGCCTCCACACACACACACACACACACACACACACACAAACACACAAACACACAGTTATTTCAGCATACTCCAAATTTGGAACTCGATCTTTTATTTGTCGAAACACTCCTCATTTTAATGTATTCAAACCTAACCTACAATTAACATGGCGTGTATAACAACAGGATTTCGCTTCCTTTAAACATGCTTAACTCTTGAATATATAGTTGGTAAATTTTTAAACATTAGTTATGAATTTGTGAATTTATAAATCATAAATAGGACAGTATATACACTTACACAGCTATGGCTAAAATAATTGGAACACCTTAAAATATTTCGAATGAGAGAGGTATTAACAGAAATTACCTATAATCTCACTGATGTATTTTGAGTATTGATAATGAATTTAGTAACACTTGTCAAATTCTGTAAACTTAGAAAGTTCTAGGATGATGCAACTCTTTTGTCCAAAGCCGGCCTTGACCAAAAGAGTTACATCACCTTAGAATCTTTAACTTTCGTGCCTTGACTCAGGTCACTATCAGAGAGTCTTAAATGACATTAAGTTTATACCTATAAGGCTCCTTCATTTATTTCCCACAGACACTTTAAAAGAAAGTTTCAGGAAAACTAATTATGGCATATACAGGTTTGGCCAAAAGAGTTGCATCACCCTTGAACTTTTTAAGTTTGGCTGATAAAATCAAATGAAACCTGCATGCTACTTCTGAGTAGTGGTGTGCCGTTGATGTATTGAATTTCATACTACTTTTTAATTTAAATATGCTTGCCAAGAAACTGCAAAAATTGAAAAAGTATCACATACTAGAACTTATATAACAAACATAATACACCAAATCTTTTTGAGGAAGTTCACGAATCTTGACAAGTGTTAATGAATTCATTATCAATACTCAAGTCAAAATATATCAGTGATATTATAAATAATTTTTGTTAATACCTCTCCCATTCTGAAATATTTTAAGTTGTTTCATTTCTTCTGACCATAGCTGTATACATGTGCAATCTATTTTTGTGATTGTCCTCACCTCTTGTGCCTGAGTGCTTAAACAATTTGAATGCTTAAACAATTTGAATGCATGAAAAGTTATTTTCAGTTGCTACGTTAATGAGAAGCAGTTACAGTGGAGACAAGAAGTGCAAGCAGAAACAATTTCACTGCTCTCTTCGCTGAATGTGTGTGTGTGTGTGTGTGTGTGTGTGTGTGTGTGTGTGTGAGAGAGAGAAAACAGAACCTCTCTCTCTCTCTCTTTTTAGGAGACTTCAACTGTCGCGGCATAAAGTGGGAAAACAGGACTGCCGATGCTGAAGGGAGGAGGCTAGTTGACTTTGCTGATGAGAACTTCCTCACTCAGTGGGTCAACGAGCCTACACGAGGCGAAAGCGTTCTAGACTTAGTATTCACGACCGAAGACAACCTCGTCACTGGCCTCACCGTTGACGAATCATTGGGCGGGAGTGATCACGGTCTTATTAGGTTCCGTGTGTGCGTCCCTCTGGTGAAGCGTAGTAACTCGAGAAGCAGTAAGCTCGATCTCCAGCGGGCAAACTTTGTTAGCCTCAGGGATAGCGTAGGAGAGATGGGGTTAGAGGTTGGCGGCGATGTTGAGGGAGTGTGGAGTGCATTCCGGGACGAGTTTATGGTGCTGCAGTCTGCTGCCATACCCTCAAAACCGGTCACCCCTGCTTCAACGCAGCCTAAGTGGTTCAATCGTGACATCGCTTCGGCTATCCGAAATAGGAAAGTAGCGTATAGGAGGGCGAAGGCCAATCGTTCCCACGAGAACACTGAAGCGTATGTCCGACTGTGTAGGGAAGTGAAGGCGAAGGTTAGGCTAGCGAAACGTAACGAAGAACTACGGGTGGCAAGCCTCTGCAAGGGGAACCCTAAGGAATTCTTCAGTTATGTTAATAGTAGAAAGCCCATTAGAAGCATGATAGGACCGTTAAAGGACGGAAGCGGCGTTCTGCGGACCTCCGATGCAGACATCGCTAATGTGCTTAATGAGTACTTTGCGGGAGTGTTCACCAGGGAGGATACCCGCGTCATCCCCGAGCCAGGCGTGAGGCACGAAGGTGCTGGCCTGGATAGTGTTAGATGTACCGTGACAGTCGTTGCCGATAGAATAGACAAACTGAGCGCGTTTAAGGCTCCTGGGCCAGACCAGTTTCTCCCCAGAGTGTTGCGAGAAGTGCGCGACCAGGTGGCTCCCCACCTGGCTACAGTCTTCAACAAATCGTTGGAGATGGGCCAGGTGCCTGGTGACTGGAGGGAAGCCAACGTGACCCCTATCTTTAAGAAAGGGGATCACGAAAGTCCAGGGAACTATCGTCCCATTAGTCTCACTTCAGTTGTAGGTAAATTATTAGAAGGGATAATAGCTGATAGGATCGTTGACCATTTGGATTCCTACAAGCTGCTTGGGGACTCCCAACATGGGTTTAGACGGCATAGGTCGTGTCTCACCAACTTGCTCGAGTTTTTCCACGTCATGTTGAGTGAGTACGATAAGAGTAGGGCGATTGATATACTTTATCTCGACTTTCAGAAAGCCTTTGATAAGGTACCTCACCGCCGGCTAATGGCGAAAGTGCGCGCGCTGGGTATCGGTGGGGAAATAGGTAGGTGGATTGAAAACTGGCTGAGGAATAGGCGGCAGAGGGTGGTAATTAAAGGGGCTAGTTCGTGTTGGGCCTCGGTCACTAGTGGGGTTCCTCAGGGTTCCGTTTTGGGGCCGCTGTTGTTTATCATTTACATAAATGATATCGACGGTGGCATCGTCAGTCGGATCGCCAAATTCGCTGATGACACCAAGCTTGGGGCCAATGTTGGGACGCCCGAAGCGATCGAGGAACTGCGTGCGGACCTAGGTAGGATAGGAGAGTGGTCCGAAAAATGGCAAATGCCGTTTAACTTGGGTAAATGCAAAGTGATGCACATTGGCTACGCCAATCCCAAGTCGGACTACTCGATGTTGGGTAGTAATATCGAGGTGACTGAGTTAGAAAAGGACTTGGGTGTGCTAATTAGCAGCGATCTTATGTTTACGAAACAGTGTGTAGAGGTGGAAAAGAAAGCCCAGAAACTATTGGGTTATATCAGGAGGCAATTTCAGTTTCGGAACAAGGAGATTGTGCTCTCACTGTACAATTCCCTTGTTCGGCCGCACCTGGAGTATGCTGTGCAGTTCTGGTCGCCCACCCTCAGGAAAGATATTGAGAGGCTGGAGCGAGTGCAGGCGAGGGCCACAAAGTTAATCCCTTCCGTTAGGCATATGGGCTACAATCGACGCTTACGCGCCCTGAACTTGTTTTCGCTTGAAACTCGGAGGCTGCGCGGTCAACTGATCGAGGTTTTCAAGCTCTTACGCGGGTTGAACGATGTCGATTTTAGAAGTATGTTTAGTTTAAATGATAACCCAACTCGCAACAATGGTTGGAAGTTGGATTTGAAACGGTTTAGGACTAGTGTGTGTGGGAATTACTTTACGTATAAGATCTGTGACACATGGAACAGGTTACCTTCGGAAGTTGTGAACAGTTCTTCTGTGGATCAGTTCAAGAAAAGGGTAGACGAAATCTTGCACACTATTTGAGTGTGTAAAGACATTTAGGACCTCAGTCTGCGGAAATTTCTTTTCCTATAAAATAGGTAATATCTGGAACCAACTTCCCTCAGAGGTTGTTTCCAGTCAAAGTGTAAATGTGTTTAAAAATAGGCTAGACAAAGTACTGAATACTCTCATAGTTTAAGACTAAAACATAAGAAAACTCTGCAGGAGATCGCTTGCACGGTGTCTCTGTGAGCAAGCTAAATATAGAGCTATTTATATATTCTCCACTTTCCTGTAAAATTTCCTTGGCTACTTTTCCAGGGTCAAGGTATTTTCTTCAACCTTTTTCCGTACCTGCCTCTGGCAGGGAGGGAGCGGAGGGTGGGGAGAGAGCCTTCTACTTTTCTATCCAGTTTTCTACTACTGCTAGGATAGTTGAAAGAAAAATAAACTTTTACAAAATTTTCCCTGGCACCCGTTGCCATTGGTACCTCCTCGGTATGGGCCGCAAGGCCTTTTGAGGTACTTCTTTTCCTTGTAACTCCTTGTAACTCTCTCTCTCTCTCTCTCTCTCTCTCTCTCTCTCTCTCTCTCTCTCTCTCTCTCTTTTTATCTTTTTCAGCACATATTGCTAACAGTAAAAAATGTTGAAATAGGAAGTTTAGGAAAGTTAACAATACGTGCGGTGTGAACGTATCCTTCTAACCGTCTATTCTTATATATATATATATATATTATTATATATATATATTATGATACAACTCACAATGGTCCCCTGAGAAACTTTTATGTTGCACACAGACCGTGCATGGAACAAGGAACTCTTCTTGGAAAATTAAATCCACTATAATCCGAATAAATAATGGTAAATGACAAACACTATAGGTTTTTCTTCATGATGTTAGCCCGACGTGGGCCTTTTTGCGAGTGACCCGTTGCCCACGTCGGGCTAACATCATGAAAAAGTAGTGTTGGTCACTTATTCGGACTATAGTGTATTTAATTTTCTCAGAAGAGTTCCTTGTTCCATGCACGGTCTGCGTGTAACATAAAAGTTTCTCAGTGGACCATATATATTATATATATATATATATATATATATATATATATATATATATATATATATATAAATACTAGTAACTAAGCAATAACTGACCTCATTTAGTTTTTAGAGCTACAAATCAACGTAGAAATAAAAAATAATTAAAATAAAGCTATCAAAGTTTTGGTCTGAAGGTTGAAGAGAACAAAAAGTTGGTCTGAGACGTGCGCAGTCAGACTTACGACCCTTCAACATGTCTTCTCCTACTTCATTTCGTTTTTATTCCGAATTGAATGAGGACGTTTTTGTCGAAAATGTTTGACCTTTATTTCTATTGTATTTATTTCCTTTTGGAAAAGTTTATTATACAGTGGGTGTGTGTGTGTATATATGTATATATATATATATATATATATATATATACGGTACCTATATATATATATATATATATATATATATATAATTCAGTGGCGATTTCTTAATGAATGCAACGCATGCAATGCATGCGTTAAATATGTTCTCTTTTCAGATCTAAGTAAGGATTATAATTGACCAAAATAATTTTCAGAAACTAAAAATAGGCTAAGGCTTCAATCACGCATGTACTGGCTATTGGACGGTGTAAACAAAATTATGTCTTATTTCATTAGACAATTAAGAAAATTTTTCTGTACACAGATCGAAATACTTGTAGCTAAAGCATTCACTAATTCAGTCTGGGTACAGAAAAATGTTCTTAATTGTCTAGTGAAATAAGACATGATTTTGTTTACACCGCCTTGCCTTGGGCAATTTTTTAAGGAGACTTCTCACTATCCATAAGATATTTTTTTGAGCCTCATAGCTAAATTCAAAAGGCAATATGTTTTAAAATATACTTAGAAAATTTACTTAATATTTTTACTAAAAATAATTAAAAAGCTTTTTGTTCTGATTTTTTTTAATTAATGAAAATAATACGGCATGCATGCAGTTTTATAGGTGCATTCACCAAAAAGTAACATCTGGCAATTCTGACAAGGCTTCTTTCCAGTACCACAGCCGCAAGCACCCACTTGTGTTCGGTGTTCCCTTTTGTGCTTTAGTTATTTTGGATAATCAGTTAAATAAATTATAGCATTGTAGTGCCCATAATGACTGACGATGTGTTTAATCAATTGAAGACTAGAAGATTTTACTCACTCTCTTTTGATGAGAAAAAGCGCATATTGAATAATGGCAGACCGATTCCACATTTGAATTTAAGCAAAGAAAATAAAGGCTTCACTAGGAAATTTAATCCTAAGCTGTATGATGATGTTCCCTGGTTATGTGGAAATATTTCAAATAACAAATTGTACTGTTGGTCGTGTTTCCTATTTTCAAGAGATAACTCTGTGTGGAATTCTGTTAGTCGTGGATACGACGATTTAAACAATTTACATACTGCAATTTCTCGCCATGAAAAATCTCTTGCTCACATAAATGCATTTGTTGATCTTAAAACATTTGGAAAGTCAGAAAGAATTGATTTAATACTCGACAAGCAGAAATCAGTTGCCATTTCCAGACATAACGAAGAAGTTAATAAGAATCGAGAAATTTTGAAACGTTTGATTAGGATAACATGTTTTTTAGGTACGCAAGAATTAGCATTTCGCGGTCACAATGAAGAAGAAAACGCTGACAATAGGGGTAACTATATTGAATTGGTATTTTGTATGGGAGAATTCGATGAAAAGCTTCAAAACCATTTAAAAACTGCGACTGTTTTTAAGGGAACATCATCTGCTATTCAGAATGACATAATTCAATCTATTAGTGCAGTTATGTTACAACAAATAAAACGTGAGCTTATCGACTGCATGTATGTGGCGATTTTATTAGATGAAACATCTGATGTCAGCTGTTTTTCTCAACTCTCTACTGTTGTTCGTTATGTTAATAAACATGGAGAGATTTGTGAACGATTTATAAAATTAAATGACGTCAGCAATGATAGAAGTGCAGGAGCGATTTCTGATTTATCTATAAGGCAACTAGGTGAACTGGGCTGTTTGAAAAAATTAGTTGCTCAAACCTACGACGGTGCTGCTGTTATGGGGAGCGATCTTAATGGAGTACAAACAAAGATTAGAGAAACTGTACCAGAGGCTATTTTTCTTCACTGCTACGCCCATAAACTTAACCTTGTTTTATCCCAAGCTGTCGCTGAAATTTCCGAATGTAATAATTTTTTTTTCAGTATTAGGAAGTTTGTCATCATTTTTCAGCAGTTCAACTAAGCGAACTTCAATGCTTGACAAAGTTGTTGGAAAGCGTTTCTCTAAACTGGCTCCAACGCGGTGGAACTATTCATCTCGTCTAGTTGAAAGAGTTAAGGAAAATAAAGAAGATATAATAGATATTTTAAAAAGCATTCTTGAAAACCCAAAGAAATTTGATGAAAAAAAAACAAAAAATGCACGCGGATTGCTTGCTGGTATCGATACTTTCGATTTTAATTTTTTATTAGAAGTATTTTCTTCAATTTTTCCTTTTA